>CATIWR010241273.1:0-47790 GCA_949677035.1 Omphalea diandra | reverse complement strand
AGGTGATGTTGTGTTGCAATTTATTAACATAAATCATCAACTTGCAGATATTTTCACTAAACCTCTAAATGAAGAAATGATGAACTTCATTAAAAGAGAATTGGGAATGCTTGATGGAAGCTCCCTAAAGTGAAAATTTTTTATCTTATGTGAAATATTGCTATGTGTATTGATATTTGTTGATTTGTGATATTTGTGGGTGATAGAGTTAAGTGGATCACAATGTTTTTTTAAAAATTTAACTATCTTTCACTAATGACTCATAATTCGAGGTCGTTATTCCTTCTGCACGGTCACGAATTACAAGTCAATTTCACCCGGTTGACAAACATCAATTCACGGTAGCAAAATTTCCTCTCCATCGCAAATTTCGTCAGATTCTCAAAATTTTAACCGTTAAGGTGTATATTCTCGAGGAAAATTTGTCCGTTACTCATATTTTTCGAAATTCGCAATCGTGACTTGAAAAATCACGGACGCAAATTTGGGTAACCACCTGCCATTTATGAGATTTGATGGCCAACCATTTCCAACCCTTCATAACTCTTCTTCTAGTCATTGATACACCCCTTCAAAGGCTATATAAACCCCCTTCAACAGTATTTTCATCACTTTACTTCCAAACATCAACTCTCTCTAAAATCTCTCTAAATCATCAAGCTCTCTTCATCTCTTGCTATAGCTCCAAATAAGCTCTCCAAGGCTGACAAAGGGAAGACAGTGGCTTAACCCTCTACACCTTCTGCCCTTCATCTCATGAAGGGAGTTATTAAAGAAGAAAAAGATAGATTTAAGGCAAACTCTTCCAAGGTCATTATCCCAAACAAGATACCCTCAACCTTTATGCTGGAAACCTTAGGTATCAATGCCAAAATACATACTTTCCTCTCAAACTTGGGCTGGAACGAGTTCATCTTTCGAGATGAACTCGGTTACGAAGAGGTTGTGAGAGAATTTATATGCACCGTATAATTGAGTCGAAAAGTCGATTTGAAAGTAGGACAATATGGGTTAGTGTTCCGGGCTTTGGCGATCCTTTTTACATTACTTTTGACCAATTATATAATCTTTTCAACTTGCAAGTCAGAGAATAAATTCCTTTCATAATCTCTGCACTTGACCTCATCTATTCTGAGTTTTGATCAGAAATCTCCATTGAAACCAAACACGACCTAAGATCTTCCTTAGCTAAACACATAAAATCCTTACCCCTTTGGATCCTTCATCGCATCATCACCTTCTCAATCAATGCAAGAGGAGATGGTAATGAGAAGGTATCTCAAAAAGACTTGGCATTCTTGTTTTGCCTTGTCAAAAACAAACCGATCCAAATCGACCGATACCTTGTGGATCAATTGATTCACATGAGTACAAAACCAAAAGGCTAATTTCTCTTACCCTCCCATATTATAGCCATCTACAGATATGTTGGAGCACTTGATGAGGAAAAAGAAAAACTCCTCACTAAGAAGCTCCTTCCATTTCAAAACTTCCTAGACCTCACCTACCTTATAAGCGCCAAGGTTATTCATCCGGACACATATGCATATACTCTTGGTGCAATAGGAGCAAAGAAGATGGAAACCTCATAAGCTTCAAAGAGGAAGAGACTTCACATTGAAGAAGGCACAATATAAGTCCCTCATCCTCAACCAAAAACTAAGACAAAGTTGTCTCTTGCCATCATTGATCGAAAGTTGGACAAACTGATGAGGATGATGAAGAGAAGGTTCTTCTTCCTTTCGTACCTTCACAGTGATATGGTGGATCTCCAAGAGAAACTAGGAGTTCCTCCTTGCTACCTTTCAGACTTCACCGAATTTGAAGATACGCAAGATGGAGATGACAATGAAGATGAAGTTGAGGATGGGGATGAAGCCGAGGGAGCAACACAAGCGCAAGAGGAAGCATCTTTTGGAGATTAAGATGATTCTCCACTCCTCTACATTAGGGATCTTTTGTATTTTTTTTTCTTTTTTTTTTTTGTTTTCTTTATGCTTTTTGTTTAACAAATATTGTGATCCCACAATTATATAAATAAAAAGTTGTTTCCTTACAATACATTGTCTTATGTGTTTGATGCATTTTACCTTTATAAAAGTATTCTTCTTTTACTCCTTACGTATGCTTATAATTGTTTTTCATTTCCCTCTTACACCCTTTTTTTTATCTTGCCAAAGGGAGAGAGATAGTAAGCATTTAAGTTTAAAGGGGAATATTAACTTGGAAATTTTAGCATATGTTAAGGGGGAGCATTATACTTAGCTTTTTAGAAATTTCCCTTGATTTATTGAATGCCATACTTAAAAGTTTTCATCCTAAACATTCATTCATGATTATACTCCAACTTCACATTTTTTGCATTATTTTTCACTTAGGATCAATCTATGTTGTTAAAATCAAAAAGGGGGAGATTGTTGGACTAGGGTGGTTAACCCTAAGTCTTGGTCCTCTTTTGATCTTGACAAAGGAGACTGATCAATTCTAATGTTTCAAATTAAGTGTTGTTTTGCAATTTTTAGTTACTCTTTACATTGGAAGTTAGATGGAGTTAAGAATCTCCAAAAGTAAACTAGTGCCTCCTAATTCGGGACCGCAACTTAATATATCGCAACCGCGAATTAGACTAAGATAGGTTGACAAATTGGACAGATGTATTCACAGGCCACTTCTTTACTGTGACCAATTCAAAGAAAGGAAAGCTAAAGTCACAGACGAATTCAGGGTATGAGTCATGCCTCAGTCGCGATAGCGAATTTCAAAGTAACTCAAGAAGAATCAAGTCCACAACCACAACTTGACAAGTGTCTCAGGTAACTGCTGGAAGACAAAAATCATGATGGCAACTTGTGGGTAGCGATCGTGAATCCTGAAAAAGAAGATGATCATCTTGATAGAGGAATTCGCGTCCTAAGTCGCGTCCTGTACAAGAAAAATTGCGACCACTACTTTTGTAAGCAGGTGAAAGGTAACGACTATATTTTCCTAGTGAACCAATGAGAAGCTACCACGTGGACTAGCCGTTAGACACAAAATAGGGTTTTCCATATGGAACTTGGATTTCGCGACCGCTAACGAGTAGTTACTTCTCCTTCTTCACCATACACATATACCTTCTTTACCATACATATTCATTTACCTTTTCTTTTATCATTGGTATAAAATCCTTCTCCTTTACCTTATTACCTTCTCCTCCTTTGTCATTGATAAAAACAAATAGACAAGAATAATAATAGCAAAGGAAATGGAATCAAATCATAGTATAAATAGAAAGAGTTAACATATTATTGCATTAAAACTATTGTCCATTACATTAGCTGTTTTTGAGAAAGAAAACAAAGACAAAAGAAATGACATAAAATAAATATACAATATGAGGGAGTTGGGAAATTGGTTTGAATTCTAAGGTTTATAGGGATGGTTTTAAGGTTTGTCCTTAGACTCATCTATTATATCTGGCTTAATTGGAGTAATTGGAGTCCCTGGTTATAAGTTTAACCCTTACACTGTCTAATCCAAAGTCTAGTTGATGTTCTTCATGTCCCTTTGATGTTTTTGCACTTTCTAGTGTAAGGAGATAGTAAAAGATTCAACCCTTTGTACTGCATTAGAAATGGTCTTCAGTTGCTCAAGAACCTTTCTCTCAAAGATAGCGAGAGATGCACTAGATGTAGCAGAAGCAGGAGCACTTGTTCCAATCCCTTCTGCTGTTCTAATCCTTGTTCTTATTACTTCCTTAATTCCCTCATTTTCCTCATCTTGTTGAGGAATTTCTCCTTCTTTCGGTACTCTCTTGATTAGATGTAAATCCAATCTTTACAGGACTCCCATGTAGAGAAGCATTTTTTCACTAATAGATTCATTGTGTCCCAACTTCTCTAGCATAATGTTTTTCTCTTCCAATTCATTCTCTATTTGGGGAATGGCTTTAACATATTTGGCAATTCTTATGATGTAGTGATCCATCATAAACTTATTGGCTTTGTCCACCTGTCCATTTATCCTTTGCATCAAGCCAAATGGAGTGTTGATCTTTTGTTTGTTCTTCATGCACTAAAGATAGAATAGATCAATGATTGTGCAATTGTCATTTAACTGAGCTCTCCCATTTATATTCCATGTGATGAATCGATGGTCTAGTCTTAAGGCTTGACTTTTAATTTTTATTGCCTTACTATTATTATTGTTGTAATTGCTTTTTCCATTAGTGATAGACTTCTAAAATTGATTTACATCAACCTTGAATGTAGGAGGAGGCTTTGTTATCCCTGAAGTAGTAGCATCAAAGCACTTTGCCAAATAGTTTGGCCTTAAGGCATACTTCTTTCCAAATAATTTGAATTTTATTGAGCCTTCCTAGGCATACACGTCACAGTCACTGCCCAACACTTCTAAAGTGGTGAGAAACTCCACTATTAGTTATAGATAGGAGGGTTCCTTGATGTGACAAAACAACTCCTACCCAATTTCCATTATAAACTCTTCCACCTTTTCAACTAGTCTATATCTTTAAAATCACCCTACTCAAGAAACTTTCCACCTCTTAGATGCCATTTCAGTAGCTTTAGAGCCAAATCATTTTCTTTTTCAATCTTGAGATGGAATTGTTTAAGCAATGAAGGAATGTGCTCTATTTTCGTCACTTTTTTTTCCCTTTAGGTTTTGAAATAGGTTTTCTTAGATGATTATTGTGCTAATGATGGTTCTTCAGTTCGTTTCTTCTATTGGGTAAGCATAAAGGGCAAATTAGAAGCCGAAGTAGGAGGGTTGAGGGTTTTTTAGGGTTGGTTGCTTGTACCTCTTAGTTTATTCTAGTTTTGGTTCCATTAATTAAGTGTTTGAGGTTTGATGCAAATGAGTGTTCAAAAGAAATAACAACAATTTGAAAGAGAGAAAGTTGAAAGCACAATAAAGCGAAAAAAAAAAAAAAAAGACTTTAAGGTTAAAGGGGGTTTATATAGAAGTTCAGTGAGCTCCCTTTGTTTTTAAAAATATGACCATTGAAAGTGTTCAACGACTATTGTAATTTGAACAACAATTGTTAGACATGATCGTTAGCTTACTGAAGCAAGTGTTCTCCATCCAATGATGGTGGCTATTCATAATATCCATTTGGTGAAGAACAACGGTCATTGGAAATGCATAACGATTGTGGAGACTAATAAAAGCAAATGAGAAACTCATAAATAGAACAACATACATTAGGAAACACGCAATAGCCATTGGCCATGTTTTGTAAAACAGAACTAAGTTTAAAACAAAATTTTTAAAGATGCAACCATTTTGAAAACTTAGCTAATGAATATTATTAATCAAATTCAATGATATAGTCATGAATTCAATTAATATATGGACATTTTAATCTAGATTATACACAATTAAAATCTTTAGTTTATTAAGCCTAAAGACTTTAATGTTAATCAATTCAAGCAACATAATGAGTATCGACCAATAATAACCATACATAGATTGACAAAGGTGAAGAAGAAGAACTTGTTGAAGTTAATCCAAAGTACTTCCATCAATCACACCAAGTTCTCTTTTGATGAATTTCATCATTTCATCATAAAGAGGTTTAGTGAAAATATCTATCAATTGATGGTTAGTATCAATAAATTCTAATACAATATCTCCTTTACTAGCATGATCCCTAAGAAAATGATGTCTAATGTCTAGATGTTTGCTCCTAAAATGTTGTATATGATTTTTAAACAAATTGATGGCACTAGTGTTACCACACTTAATGGTGACTTGATTTACAGTTACTTTGTAATTAAGAAGTTATTACATCATCATAGGATTTGAGCACAATAAAGACTAACTGCCATATACTCAGTTTCAGCAGTTGATAAAACAATTGAGTTTTATTTTTTGTGACTCCAAGACACTAAGCATTGACCAAGTAATTGACGTGCCTAAAGTACTCTTTCTATCTAAGGTACACCCAGCAAAATCAGCATCAAAAAATGCATTCAATTCAAATGAAGAACTCTTAGGATACCAAAGTCCTAAGTTGGGAGTACCAACAAGGTCTTTGAGTATGTGTTTCACAGCATGCAAATGAGACTCCTTAGGATTAGCTTGATAGGATTAGCTTGATATCTAACATATAAGCAAACATTGAACATAATATCAAGCCTAGATGAGATAAAGTATAGTCTCCTCCATGGTCACTTCTAATAGAAGACATTTTCAAATCTTTTTAGTTTTGAATTCTCTTGGCAAAGGTCTTCAAAACATCACAATAAGAGTCCTTGTGAGGGAGGAACAATACCCAAGTATATCTAAAGTATTAATCTATTATAACAAATGCATACTGCATGCCTCCCAAGCTAGATACTCTAGAAGGTCTAAATAGATCCATGTGAAGCAATTGTAAAGGTCTAGAAACACTTACCTTGTTTTTAGCTTTGAATGAAGATTTGATTTGTTTTCCTTTTTGACATGTTTCATAAACTCCTTCCTTTGCAAACTTGATTTCAAGTAGACCTTCAACTAAGTTTCTTCTTTTTAGCTTATTGTGGAGTTTCCATGTTGGCATGTCCTAGCTTCCTATGCTAAGTTTTAACTTCATCCATTATAGAGACTATACACTTTGCACTATGGTTAACGAGAGAATTTAAAGTTAATGACATAAATATTATGAATTCTTTTACCGATAAACAAAATTTTATTGTCACTCATCCTTGACATATAGCATGTTTGTGGTTCAAACATAACTATGAGGCCTTTGTTGAAAAGTTAACTTACACTCAGCAGATTGTGTTTGAGTCCATCAACAAACAATACTTTATCAAGGATAAGTGAGTCAACATCCTAATCAACTTTACCTATGCTAATGATTTTGGCTTTTCCATTGTCTCTAAAAGACACATTTTCAAGTCTTTTAGTCTTATCCAATTGTATGAAGAACTTTTTTTATCCCGTTATGTGCTTTGAACATCCACTATTAAGATACCACTCTTACTTTCCAACTTGGAATTTCAAGCATATCTACAAAATTAAGAGAATCAAGTCTTAGGTACCTAAATCTTCTTAGGTCCTAAGGGGTTAGCTCTTACCATTTGCTTATCATGCCTTCTAAAATGACAGTAATAGGCAATGTGGCCATATATACCACAGTAAAAATAATCACCACCAAAGTGAGCTATTGTCCTATTTCTAAGTGGAGCATGGATATAGTGTTTGTGAGACTTGTAATTCCTTTAAGCCATATTTCTAGGAGCATTTCTTATATGAAAAATTCTCCTATGTGATGTGTATCTATATCCATGGTTATGCCAATTTTTGTGTCGTTAGAGACTTTGCCTTCTAGGCTTATATGAATGATACATATAGACATAATTTGCTCTAGGAGGAGCATGTCTTAGTTGTGTGTGAATATGTTATGACTTACCACTGTGTCATTTTTCTTGTCATTTCCCTACTTGGGAACTTTTGGCTTGGGTTAGTTATACTAACTTCCTTAGCCTTAACAAAGACTATTTTGAAAGTAGGAGTAGTAGGAATTATATCTTAATCCATGCTTAATGGATGGGCTCCTTTGAATCTCAAGGATAGAGTTTAAATTTTTCTTTCCTTTGGTGAATTTGTTGAGTCTATCTTTAAGCTTAGAATTCTCAGCTGTGAAAGACTCAACCTCCTTAGCCAGAGTCTCTCGACTCTTAGCATAATCTTTTAAAGATTTATTCTCTTTCTTAAGAGAGGAAGTGCTAAGCTTGAGAGTCTCAACTTTTAAAGTGAGCTTAGTAATACTAGAATACAACTCATCTCTAGAGTAAGAATCAAGTGCTCATTTGAGGACTCATCTAATTTCTCCTCAATTGCCATTGACAAAGGTTGGCCAACTCCTTTCTAGTTTCCTCCTCATTAGGTTCAGAGTCATTGGTGTCATCAATAGCTTTATACACATTCTTTTCTTTCTTGGAGTTGTGTTTCTTAGCAGAAAGGTTGCTCTTTTTCAACTTGGGACAATCTGACTTTATGTGCCCTCTTTCATTACATCCATAGTAAATGAGTTGACTCTTGCTACCTTTCTTCTTGTATCTTGTGGCCCTTTTGTTCTTTTGATTTAAGAGAAATCTTGTTACTTTGTTTGTGATGAGAGCAAGGCGCTCATCCTCAATACTATCTTCATCATCACTAGAAGCGGAAGATGGTAGCAAATAAGAAATAGATGGGGATTTTGCACGTATCTCTTTGGCTTTTAGTGCCAAATCTTTCTTTCTCACTCTAGTACTTTTAGCTAGTTTCTCAAGATTGATTCCATGGGCCAGTAGCTTTCCCATAAGCTTATCTAGTGACAAGGGTTCTAGCTTATTTGCTTCCTTTATTGTTGTCTTCTTGGCTTCCCACCTATCTTTGATAAGTATTCTCAGAATCTTCGCTAACATGTCCTCATTGGAATAGGACTTTTTAAGAGATTTAAGAGTGCCCACTATGTCAAAAAACTTCTTGTATATCTTAATGGTGGTTTTGCCAAGCTGATATATAAATGTTTCATACATGTATATGTGCATTTGTATCTTTTTATTCTTGACTTTGTTGGTTCCTTTGTGTTGAGTTTGCAATGTGTCTCATATTTCTTTTGCTGATATACACATTTGCAACTTAACATGCTGAGATGTGGATTGCAAAAAAGAGAACCTGCATTGCTTGTCTATTCTTCATATTTGCCTTCTTCTCTTCAGTTATCCGTTCACTCTTGGGCTTTGGTACTGAAATATCTCTAACTAGTTTTATTGAAACTTTTATTCTTTCTTTGATAAGGTCCCATAGATCTATGGTTTCACTATCAAGAAAGATCTCCATGTGATTTTTCTAGTATCCATAGTTATCTCCCTTGAAGAAAGGTGGCTTGTGGATTGATTATGATTCTTCATGACTTACCATGATATTTACTTTGAGCACTTAATCTTTGATGAAGAGGCTAGCTTTGATATTAATTGTTATCCCTTAGTGCCCTAGAAAGGGGGCTGAATAGGGCAATGACAAGTAAAACAAAATAAGAACAAGTGCAAAAATAATGAAGAATCAAGACAACCAATTTAAAAAAGTTCCACACAACTTGCTTATATACTCTCCTATAGTATTACCACTAGAGTCTTTCACTATCTAGATAACTTACAAGTGCTATCAACTACCTTTATAATAGTAGTTTTAAGGCACTACCAAGCTGTTACAAATAGACTTGTGTATGCTACTAAGATCATTTTGCAAAGTAGTTTACAGGTACTACCTTAAACTTTTCACAAAGTATGATTTTAGATCTCCTAACCAAAGATTTTTTCAAACAAAATTATAACTTAGAAAGTTAAGAAAAACTCTCTCACTCAAGCAATAAACAATTCAAAATACACTCATAAGGTACGCTTGATTTGGTTGAAAGTTTTGAGAGAAGTCTAAAAGTTTGTTCTTCAAACTTTATTTTTGAAGATAGATCTTACAAGTTTTGACAAAGATCTTCTCTTATAAGCTAGATCACTCTTGTTTCACCCTTTTTGTTCAAAGATAACTTTCACTATAAAAGTACTCGCTTTTGATCATTTTCACTTTTTTTTGTTTATCTAGTGAGAGGGCCCTTTTATAGGCAACGATGCAAAACTAGCCATTAGAAAGAAGGTTCATGTCACTAGAGTAGACACTTAAGGTCTGTTAGTCATTCTCCACACCTATTGTTTAGTCATCAATCTAGTGATTTTCAAACAAAATCAACTTCAACGGTTATTGGTATTACTGAAATGCCCATTGGAACTAGCTATTAGAGAGAGATTTACCTAGACACTCATCTTCTGACTTTCTCAATTGTTTATTCAATAACTCTTCAATGGTTGTTGGCAATTCTCAATGCCTATTGGAATTCAACTTCAACTCCTGTTGAGATATAAATAATGTCCGTTGCAAATTTCTATGAGGATGTGAACTTGATGCTCTATTTTTCAAGATTTTCAATAATACTGTTGGTCCTAGGCACCAAAAAGGGGGGGGAGGGGTGAATTGGTGTTTAAAAAAAATTAAAATGAGGATAAAAAGAGAGTAGAAGAGACACATAATATTTATAGTGGTCTGGGTGTTAATCAACCCTACATTCACTCTCCAATTCTCTGCAATTGGGTGTTTCACTCACTCAAAATGGTGTTTCCAAGCTCACACCTAAATTTTGCACTTTCTGTTTTGAAGGCTCACATAACAACCTTTCTTACAAGTGTTTTCTAAGGCTAACACTAAAACCTCTCTTAAGTGTTTTCATAGGCTCACACTAAAATCTTTCTCTAGTGTTTTTACAGCCTCACACTAAAACCTATTACAATTGGTGTTTATGCTCACACCAAATAATCACTTAAAGAATAAAAAGAATGACTAGCAAAAGTGCAAGAGTTTTGTTACAAGTTAATGAATTCTCTTACATTTACATCGATTAGTGGAGTATTTATAGTCCATACCCACCAAAAAGATATTACACTAAGAAGCTCATTAAATCTCCAAATCATGCTAGGCAGATTCTACATTAATTGCATGACAGGTGAAAGTCGTGGTCGCTACTAAAGATTCGCAATTGCAACTTTCCAATTTCCATATGGGAGTCAAAAATTGCAGTGAAAAATCCCATTTGTATCTAATGGTTAATCCACATGTCATCTCCTTATTGGTCTATCAAGAAAATATAGCAATTGCTTTCTAACTACCCACAAAAGTCGTTGTCGCAATTATTCTTTATACAGGGAGCAACTCAGGATGCAAATTCTTTTGTTTGAAAGATAATCTTCTTCTTGAATCGCAGTCGCTACCCAAAATGTTACCCTTGCAAATTTTGTTCTTCAATGGAAACTTGGGACACCTGGCATGTTGTGGTTGTGGACTTGGTTCCCTCCTTGGTCACTATGAAATTCGAGATCGCGAATAAGACGCGACACTCACCGCGAATTCGTCTGTGACTTTGACACTCCCATCTTTAGATGATTCGCGACAAAGATGATGCCCGTGAATTTGTCTGACCTAGTTTCACCCTGTTCTTGAGCTAAGTCACGGTTGCGAATTATAAGTCACTGATTGCAAATTTGGATGAACTTTGCCTTCTTAAAGATTATGAACTCCATCCAACTTCCACTTGAAAATCTAACTTAATTCTGCAAAGCAACACTCAATTGAAACAATAGGATTGATCAATCTCCTTTGTCAAGATAAAAAGAGGTCCAAGACTTAGGATTAACCATCCTAGTCCAACAATCTTTCCCTTTTTTATTTTGACAACTTAGCTTGATCCTAAGAGAAAATAATCCAGAAATGTGAAGTTGGAATGATTCAATGAATGCTTAAGGAGGTGAAATTTCCTAAGTATGGCATCCAATCAATCAAAAAGAAATTTCTAAAAACCTAAGTATGATGCTCCCCTTCAACTTATGCTATTATTTGCAAGTTATTTTCTCTCCCCCTTAGAATTAGCTTGTTTCTATCTCTCCCCCTTTGGCAAGATAAAAAAGAAGGTTCATAAGGAAAAGAATACATGCATAACAAATAGATAAGTGTTCATAAAGAGCAAAATAAGAATGCAATAAAAGTAAATTCTATCAATCACATAGGACAAGGAATTATAAAGAAACATATCTTATTTAAACAACTGTGGGATCACAAGTTTTTTTTAATTGAAAACGAAAAAGAAAATACAAGGAATCCCTAGTCTAGAAAGTTGGAGAGTCATCATTATCTCCAGAAGTATCTTCTACTTCCTCATTGTTGGCACCTTTTGTTTCATCTCCATCCTCAACTTCTTCGTTGCCCTCTTCTTCTTGAGTATCTTTAAATTTTGTATAGTCTGGAAGATGGCAAGGAGGAACACCTAACTTTTCTTATAAATCCACCATGTCACTATGAAGATGTGAGAGAAATAGGAATCTCCTTTTCATCATTCTCATCATCTTATCCAATTTTCTGTTAATGGTGGCAAGAGACATTTTGGATTTGTGTTTTGGTTAAGAAGGGGGAACTGGAGGTGCTCCTTCTTCTATGATGAGCCTCTTCCTCTTTCAGGCTTGGGAGTTTTCCATTTTATTAGCCCTAATAGCACCCAGGGTATAGGCATATGTATCTAGGTGTATGGCTATAGCGTTGATAAGATAAGTGAGGTTAAGAAAGTTTTGAGAAGGGAGGGGTTTCTTGGTAAGGAATTTTTCATTTTCCTCATCAAGTGCCCCTACAAAGCGATAGATCATAGTAATGTGAGAAGGCAAAAGGAATTGGCTTTTGGGTTTGGTATTCATATGGATCAATTGTTCCACAAGATACCAGCTAGTTTGAATTGGTTTGTTTTTGACAAGGCAGAAAAAAAATGCCAAGTCTTTTTGTGATACTTTCTCATTGCCATCACCTTTAGCATTTATGGAAAAAGTGATGATACGATGGAGTATCCAAAGAGATAGGGTTTTAATGTGTTTGATGAATGAGGTTTTGGGGGTCGTGTTTAGTTTCAATAGAAATTTTCGACCAGAATTCAGAATAAATAACATCAAGTGTAGAGATGATAAAAGGAATATTTTTTCGACTTGAAGATTGAAAAGGGAGGAAAGTTGTTCAAAGGTGATATAAAAAGGATCACCAAAAGCCCGAAATACTAACCCGTATTTCCCAACTCGACAATCTGCTTTGTGACTCAATTGGGTCGTGCATATAAATTCCCTCACAATTTCTTCATAATCGGGTTCATCCCGAAAGATAAACTCGTTCTAGCCTAAGTTGGAAAGGAAAGCACGAATCTCTGCGTTAATGCCTAAGGTCTCCAACAAAAAGGTAGAACAAATCTTATTGGGGAGGATGATCTTAGAAGAATTTGCTTTGTACCTTTCTTTCTCCTCCTTGGTTATGCCTTTCATTAGGTGGAGTGTAGGGGGTACAGATGGCTGAGCCATGGCCTTGCCCTTGTTTGCTCTTGAGATCTTCTTGGGAACCATTGCAAAAGATAAAGAGAATTTGAAGATTTTGAGAGCTTTGGAAGGATGAGAGTTTTGATGTAGGATGAAGTGATGCGAATCACTGTTTAGCGGGTTTATATAACCATTGAAAGGGTGCATAAACGGCTAGAAATGGATTAATGAAGAGTTGGAAATGGTTGGCAGTCAAATCACTTAATGGCTTAACAGTTACTCAAATTTGCGTCCACGAATTTTGGGATCGCAATCGCAATTTTCAAAAAATGTGAGTAATGGACAAATTTTTCTTGGGAATATGCGCTACAATGGTCAGAAATTTGAATTCTTGACCAAAATTCATGACGAAGCTTGATTCTCGCAACCGCGATTTGATGTTTGACAATTGGGTGACTAGGACTTATAATTTGCGACTGTGAAGATAAGATCACTACCGCAAACTATGAGTCATCAAGGATAAGAATGAAAAAAAAATAAGTTTTGAAAGAATCAAAATTGCGATCCACTTGGAATATTCCACACAGAAAACATAAGACATACAATCAACAATCAACACACATAGAAATCATACATAAGATCAAAATTTTCACTTTAGGGAACTTCCATCAAACATTCCCAATTCTCTTTTAATGAAATTCAATCTTTCTTTATTGAAAGGTTCAGTGAAAATATCTGCAAGTTGATGATTTGCGTCAATCAACTCTAACACAACATCACCCATTTACACATGATCTTTAAAGAAATGATGTCTAATATCTATATGTTTGCTCCTAGATTGTTGGATGGGATTCTTAGAAAGATTAATAGCACTAGTGTTATCACATTTAATAGGAATGTGATCAATCACTTTACCAAAATCCTTCAATTGTTATTTCATCTAAAGAACTTGGGTACAACAACAACCTGCAGAAACATACTCGGCCTCTGCGGTGGATGAGGCAACCGACACTTGCTTTTTCCTAAACCAAGATACTAGGCATTTTTCTATAAATTGGCAAGTCCCAGAAGTGCTTTTTCTATCTAATAAACTACCTGCATAATCTGCATCAGAATATCCTATGAGACTAAAGGATGAATCCCTAGGATACCATAACCCTAAGTGAATTGTGCCATGCAAAGGCTTAAAAATTCTCTTAACAACATTTAAATGAGACTCTCTAGGAGAGGATTGGAACCTAGCACACATACATACACTAAACATGATATCCGGCCTAGAAGCAATAAGATAAAGTAGAGATCCAATCATACCTCGATATCTTTTTTCATCTACTATCGTACCCGATTCATCTTTGTCTAGCTTGATGGTACCACTCATGGGGGTTTTGGCTATTTTGCAACCATCCATGCCAAACTTCTTGAGTATCTCCCTTATGTAATTGGCTTGGTTGACGAAGATCCCTCCTTTGGTTTGCTTGATATATAGACCGAGGAAGAATTTGAGCTCTCTCATCATGCTCATTTCGAATTCCCTAGTCATACACTTAGTAAAATCCTCGCAAAGAGACTCATTAGTAACACCAAAAATGATATCATCAATATAGATTTATACAATTAGTGTATCATGTTTGTGCTTTTTAACAAATAATGTGGTGTTCACCTTTCCTTTTTCAAAAGAAATGAACTAAGCCTTTTATACCAAGCTCTTGGAGCTTGTTTCAATCCATATAAGGTTTTGTTCAATTTAAAAACATGATTTGGAAAACAATGTGACTCAAAACAAGGAGGTTGTTCAACATAGACTTCCTCCTCAATAATTTCATTCAAAAATGCACTTTTCACATCCATTTGAAAAAGCTTAAAATTCATGTGGCATACAAAAGCTAAAATTATCCTAATGGCCTATAATCTTGCAACGGAGGCAAAAGTCTCATCATAATCTATGCCTCCCACTTGGTTGTATCCTTTAGCAACCAATCTAGCTTTATATCTTGTGATGAGACCTTGCTCATCTAACTTATTCCTAAACACCCATTTACAACCTATAATGGAGTGTTTTTTAGGCCTAGGGACAAGTTTCCATACCTTGTTTCTTTCAAATTGGTTGAGCTCCTCTTGCATAGCAAGCACCTAACTCTCATCATCAAGAGCCTCATCAATTGATTTTGGCTCAAGTTGAGAAACAAAGTCAAGATTATTATCTAAGGGATGAAGTTGTGATCTAGTACTTACAACCTTTGAGGTATCAACAATGATCAAGTCCTTGGGGTGATATTTGGAAAATCTCCAATCTTTGGGTAGATCTTGGCTTGGCTCATCTCTTTATTGATGTTGTGGCTCCTCATCTTCTTTTGATGATTCACCTCTTTTCTTATTTTTATCTTCTCTTCTTGTAGTGTCTTCCAATTCCAGCTTTTCAAATTCACCTATAAGATCATCAACAAAAACACCGTCTCAAGTTCAAGTTTACTAGATTCATCAAAGACAACATTCATAAACTCTTCAACTACCATTGAACTCTTGTTAAAGACTCTATATGCCTTGCTAGAGGTGAATTAGCCTAAGAATATTCCTTCATTTGTCTTGGAATCAAATTTCCCAATCCTTGGTATTTAAAATATACTTACATCCAAATACTCTTAGGTATGATATCTTAGGTTTCTACCATTTCATAGCTCATAAGATGTTTTATTGAGAATGAGTCTTTTAAAAACTCTATTTGCAATAAAACACGATGTGTTAATGGCCTCGGCCCAAAAGTAATTCGATAAAAAATACTCATTGAGCATGGTCCTAGCCATTTCTACTAGTGTTCTATTTTTTCTCTCTACAACACAATTTTGTTGTGGTGTTTTAGGAGTTAAAAAATTATAAAAAACTTCATTCTCTGAACAATAAGTTTCAAAAAACTCATTTTGAAATTCCTTTCCATGGTCACTTCTAATAGAAGAAATGAAGTAACCCTTTTCATTTTGAACTCTTTTTGCAAAACTCTTGAAAGTATCAAAAGTATCATTCTTATGAGCTAAAAAGGACACCCAAGTAAACCTAGAGTAGTCATCAACTAAGACTAGTTTATAATGTTTTCCACTTAAGCTAGCATTCCTAGTGGGTCCTATCAAGTCCATATGAACTAATTGAAGATGTCTAGAAGAACTTACAACATTTTTTGGTTTATGGGAGGCTTGATGTTGCTTCCCCATTTGGACCATATTTCTTGTCTTTTGTGAAATTTAGCTTGGGAAGGCCTTCCACCGACTTTCCTTTAGATAGGCTTTGAAGAAGATCCATGCTTACATGTCCAAGCCTTATATGTCATAACCAAGCTTCATTGCTCAAAGACATAACACATTTAAAAGATTGGTTAGCCAAATTGTCTAAGTCAATTGAGTAGCTATTGTCTTTCCTTTGACCTTGAAAATAACCTCATCATCCACTAAAGTGGTAACTCGGCATTCCCTAAGATCAAAGGTGACTTTCTTACTTTTGTCCCATAATTGACTTACACACAATAAATTATGTTGTAAGCCACTAACTAATAAAACATTATCAATTAAGGAACAACCATTCTTACTAATGGTTCCAATGCCAATTACCTTACCCTTGGCATTGTTACTAAATGTGACATATCCACCTTCTTTTTCCTTCAATGTTGTGAATAACTTTCTATTTTCAGTCTTGTGCTTGGAACATCCACTATCCACATGTCAATTGTTTGATTTGGTGGTTGCCACACTCCTCTACACAATAAAAGTGAGTCACCTTTTCTTAGGTACCTAAGCATACTTAGGTCCTATGAGGTTAGGAGTTGAAGGGTCTTCTAATTTAAGGTGAGCCTTTCTAATAAAATAATAAATGTTAACATGCCCAAATTTCATGCAATAATGGCATTAGAGTTTAGATTTGTGAGTCTTTCTCCTATGCACAAATTTAGTATGAGTAGAAGGCCTTCTCATACCTTGATTATGTGAATGCTTGCATGTGCATGTGTGATGAGAAGTAGTAGGGAGTTGTTTGTGAGTGTGAGCATGCTTTCTGTTGTACATGTAGGCATGACTAGCTCTTTGAGTCTTGGCTTTTGAGCTTGGAGGAGCCTTCCCTTTGCCCTTAGGCTTAGGAGGTTTAGTGCTAGGAGCACTTTTCTTCCCAATTACCTCAACACTTGAGGTTTGAGGTTCTGATGGTCTAATAAATGTAGTATGTGATGATGAGGAGGCTCCATTGAAGCCTAAACCATGTTTAATCAATGGTGATCTTTGAGACACAATCAATGTGTCCAAGGCTTCCTTTCCTTTGGGAACTTAGAGATTAAGCTTCTAAGCTTAATGACTTCTCCTTTTAGAGAGTCATTCTCTTTTCTCAATGAAGCCAATGAAGAAGATGATATAGAAAGATTTTCCTCGTATTTTTTGAGCTCATCATTTGAAGCTCTCAATTCGCTTACAAGATCATTGAGGGATTTATAATCATCATTTAATTTTTGACATTTTTTCTTATAAGACTTCATTTGTGACTTGTATTTATCACATCTCATAATAAGTGCCTCTAGAAGTTCTTCATCTTTCTCATCAAAATCATCTAAATCTGAATGAGAGTGGGATGAAGTACTTACCTCATTTAGAGAATCTTCTTATACCACGAAACAAATGTTGGAAACTTCTCATTCTTCTTCAGCTTCACTTAAGCTATCATCCCAAGTGGATGAGAAACTCTTCTTCTTCTCCTTGTCCCATCTCTTCTTCTTCTTTATTTTTTGCCACATTCATAACAAGTGACTTCATTGGATCTCTCTCTAGGATTAGGAGTTGTCTTCTTGAAGCTTCTTCTCTCTTTTCTTTTTCTAATTAACTCCTTTGTCCTTTTTGAGAGCATTGCTAGCTCTTCTTCTTTTTTGTCACTTTCTTCATCACTAGAGGTTGTTTCTACCTCCTTCTCCTTTATTAAGGATTTGAGTGCCAAGGTTCTTCTTTCTTTTTTTCATTTTTCTCTTTAGCCCCTTAGTTTCTTCATTGGCTCATCCTTTTGTAAGGCCAACTCATGAGTTAAGAGTTTGTCTATCAACACATCCACAGGAACCTTCCCAATCTCCGGGTTGGACTCTTGAATGTTGCACACTCTTGCACCAAACTTATCTAATAGAAGAGTTTTAAGGATTTTTATGTTTACCTCATAGTTGGTGAGAGTCCTTTCAAATTTTTTCATGTTAATGACGATGGATAGGAGTCTATTCATCATTTCAGTGATACTTTCATGGTCTTTCATCATGAAGAGCTCCCCTTTTGTCACGTACATCTCCAATCGACTTAATTTAACTAGTGTTGTACCTTCATAATAGTTTTCAAGAGTCTTTCAAATGGCATGAGCTGTTTGGCAATGTTGCACTCTTCTAATCTCTTCCCTAGAGAGAGAGCTAAGAAGAATGGTCATTGCTCTATTGTTTTTGCCATTTGACCTCCTATGAGCTTCAACCCAATCTTCCCTTAGAATAAGTTCTTCAATTCCATCCACTACTTTAGAAGGTGGCTTCCATTTTTTGACAACTACATCCCGAAGGTCCACTACATCTCTGTTAAGATAAATCTTCATCCTATACTTCCAATGAGTATAGTCAGATCCATCAAAGTAGGGCTTGAGGTGTGAGTGGATTCCCTCTTGTGCCATGAACTTTACTCACCCAATTAAGACTTGTATGTGAGACTTGGTTCTGATACCACTTGTTGGCCTTAGGCACCAAGAAGGGGACGAGGGGATTAAATTGGTGCTTAAAAAAAATTAAAATGAGGATAAAGAGAGTATAAGAGATATATAAGATTTATAGTGGTTTGGGTGTTAATCAACCCTATGTTCACTCCCCAATTCTCTGTAATTGGGTGTTTCACTCACTCAAAATAGTGTTTCCAAGCTCACACCTAACTTTTACACTTTGTGTTTTCAAGGCTCACACAACAACCTTTCTTGCAAGTGTTTTCTAAGGCTAACACTAAAACCTCTCTTAAGTGTTTTCACAAGCTCACACTAAAACCTTTCTCTAGTGTTTTTACAGCATCACACTAAAACCTATTACAATTGGTGTTTATGCTCACACCAAACAATCACTTAAAGAATAAAAAGAATGAGTAGCAAAAGCGCAAGAGTTTTGGTATAAGTTAATGAATTCTCTTACATTTACATATGTTTGGTGGAGTATTTATAGCTCATACCCACCAAAAAGACGTTACACTAAGAAGCTCATTAAATGTCCAAATCATACTAGGCAGATTCTGCATTAATTGCATGACAGGCAGGAGTCGCGGTTGCTACTGAGGATTCGCGATCGCTACTTTTCAATTTTCATACTAGAGCTAAAAATTGTGGCAGAAAACTCCATTTGTGTCTAACGACTAGTATACATGTCATCTCCTCATTGGTCCATCAGGAAAATATAATCCTTGCTTTCTAACTGCTCACAAAATCACGGTCGCAATTATTCTTTGTACAGGGTACGACTCAGGGCACAAATTATTTTGTTTGAAAGACAATCTTCTTCTTCTTGAATTGCGGTCACTACCCAAAATGCTGCCCTTTCCAATTTTGTTCTTCAACGGAAACCTAGGACACTTGACATGTTATGGTTGTGGACTTGGTTCCCTCCTTGGTCACTAAAAATTAGCAGCCACGAATGAGATGCAACACTGACCACGAATTCATCTGTGACTTTGACACTCCCAGTTTTGGATGATTCGCGACAGAGATGATGCCCGCGAATTCATTTGGCCTAATTTCACCCTGTTCTTGAGCTAGGTTATAGTCGCAAATTATAAGTCACTGACTGTGAATTTGGATGAACTTTGCCTTCTTGAAAATTATGAACTCTATCCAACTTTCACTTGAAAATCTAACTTAATTCTGCAAAATAACACTCAATTAAAACATTAGGATTGATCAATCTCTTTTGTCAAGATCAAAAAAGGTCCAAGACTTAGGATTAACCATCCTAGTCCATAAGTACTTCAACAACTGTTGGTGAACTTCCAATGCCCATTGAAAATGATCCCAATGCCCATGTCGTTGAACTTCCAATAAGTACTTCAATGCCTGTTGCATATTTAAGAGTGTCTCGTTAGAGGGTCCAATGATCTTACCCAATGCCCATGTCGTTGAACTTCCAATAAGTACTTCAATGCCTGTTGCATATTTAAGAGTGTCTCGTTAGAGGGTCCAATGATCTTAGCTCTACTTAGAAACTTCACCAATGCCCATGTCGAGATCTTAAGAATTTTGCTCAAGTAAAGTTATATGGTCCAATGCCTGTTGCAAAAATGCAACACCTTGTTGAGATGTTAACAACCATGCCCATTGCAAAATTGCAATGCCCATTGCGAAGAGACTTGCACAGCTCAAGTGACTGAGTCATCCAAATTGTGCGTGAGAAAAACACTGGTTAAGAGGTCTAGAAGACTTTACTCGTACGTAGGTGTCATTTCAATGTCTGTTAAGATCTTTCAATGCCCGTTGCGAAAGTCACAACACCTATTGAAATATGGCAATATCTATTGGATTTGAATACTTAGAGTTTCACTATAACTCTTTCTCCATACTTCTTTGTTCAATAAATTGATGTACCTGTAAGATTTTATACAAACAACTTGGACAAATGTTAGTTTTTAGATATATTTGTAATCATCAAAATAAGTTAGGTTCAACATAGATTTTAATCCGTAGGTAAATTTACCTATGGATTTTAATCTATAAGTAAATTATCTACAAAATAAAATTTGAAGGCAAATTGACCTATGGATTTTAATTGTAGGTAAATTATATACAGATTAAAATCCATAGGTAAAATTACCTATGGATAAAACTCTATAGGTAAATTTAATATATTTATAAATATTATTCAAAATAATATTTGATTGTTATTATAAAATAATTTTATGAATAATGTTTTTTAAATATTATAAAAATATATTATATGTTTCATAAATGATAAAAATATTAAACAAATATAGTAATATAAATAGAATTTACATATGGATGAATCAAATATATTATAGAATAAAATATTATGAAAATAGAGTCAAAAATAAAATTAAAATAAAAAAGAGTATTGTAAAATAAAATATCATAAAAATAAATAAGAATATCAAAAAATATGTAATTTGATACTTAAAATAAATTAAATAGTATAAAAGATTTATCTTGGTAATTTTATCCATTTATAAGTATTATTCAAAATAGTATAAAAGATTTATCTTGGCAATTTTAACCATTTATAAGTATTATTCAAAATAAAACTTGACTTTTATTACAAAATAGTTTTATGAATATTGTTTCTTAAAATAGAGAAATAAAGGTTTTTCTACATAATATCAATATGCTATATATAATATATATGATAAGAGATAATAAAATTGCAGAGGAATAAGATTATAATAATCTATAGATTAGAAACTATAGATAAATTTATAAAATAATATTTTCTAAATATTATAATGAACTTTTTATATATAATATTAATAAATTATATGTATAATAAATGATAAAAAATAGTAAAATATAAAATAACGTAAATATAATTTACCTAAGATTCAATTTCATAGGTATTCAGCTCTAGAATATATCAAAGATTGCAAGTAGTAAGAACTCATTGGGATATTCAAGAATTATATTGGGGTTTGGTTTGTTAAATCTTGTAAAAATATATTACTTGAAACTGTGTGTAGTTTTTGTGAATCTGTGATCAGAGCTAATGCTGTTTGGGGTTCTATCATTGCTAATGAGCCATTTGGTTACTTATGTGACCCGATATTTGTTGAAATCATGAATAAAGAGTAGCAGATTTTTGCCATGCGCAATACATGATGATATAAAATTAGAACAAGACACTCTTGAATCAACTTCTAGTAATACAAATGATTTTTCTACAAAAGAAAAGATAATGATCACCACCCTGAGGTAACTCTTTTATATTTCTCCAGAATTTAGCATTTACTAAATCTTTCTCTAGTTAGTTCTTAACTTTTTTTCTCCCAACAATTTGCAGGTACGACAATTAGGTTTATTTGAACTTTAATCAGGGTTGTGGATATCATACTGCTTGAGATTGTTTTGTTTGTTCTTTCTTGTACATATGATGTGGACAATAGGATGCATGAGTTTAAGTTTTGTTTAATTAGTTCTAGCTTTTCTCAATTTAAGAGTTACAGAATAGTATACCAAAACTTGCAATAAATAGATGTCTGGGCTTTTATACGTCTTAGGGCTAGTAAGTGAATTCAGGAATATGAGATTTCCCATTTTGATCCAGACTTATCTTTCATTTTGAGTGGGTAGAGATTCCATTTATCATGATTTTGAGCATTATAGATACCCGATTAGTCATCTCGTATAGTATGTATATTGAATAATAATAGTAGCCATATGATTCGTATAGAGCAAACTGAGGTAAGTAACGCAACCTTGAATGTAATATTTTCCATCTATACTTAAGCTTAGGGGAAATATTAATTAGAGTATGGAGGTAGAAATAAGAACATGCAGGTTAAATTGATGATGGATTATGTGTTGGGTGTCTGGAGAGGGAAATAATTAATGAAGGAAATTTTGGTTTGTGAGTTTTAATGTTGGAAAATTGAAATCAATAAAAGTACATGAACTAGACATATTTGGAAGGAAACGAAATACAGTTAACTAAATCATACTCTGTTTTTAGAGCAGAAATTGTGACTTTAGTTTGAGAATCTGAGTTGGAATTTAAGGAAACTTAAAACATGAAATATGTAGATAAATGTCTCAGCTAGCTTCCTGTAAAAGGATTTTTCAATTGAACATTGAATTTGAGAATTATGGCAAGAAAATTGGGACTGGTTTGAATTGTAAAATGTGCAAATAATTCAAAATTATTATTATTATTATTTTTACAATCTTAGAAGCTGAATTAGACCAAGTGTAAACATGAAAGTTGTTCCTTTGCATTTGAACTAATCCCCTGTAAATCATTTTTGTAATTGATTGAGTATATTTTGAGATGTGTCTAAAATGGTAAAACTTGATCCAAATTATCGTACCTAGAAACAAGGCAAACTTTAGTAGGCGATCATAAATTCTGTAGTGCATATATCAAGATGAATTTATAAATGTTGAAGCCTCATATGTCTAGTTTAAGTGAAAGAAAGAATCAAGTCATTTGGACAAGTATTTTTACAAATATAATCAAATGAGTCCATAAAGGTCTATAGGCATTAAGGAAAGTAAAACCAAGTCAACATAAGAAATATGAAATGCTTTATAGATAACTTATTAACTCAATGGATGTTATATAGGATTCATACATACTGAAGGAAGGCAAAGAAAGAAGCAATAATAACATTAAAGAGTAAAAAGAACTTCAAAAGGTAAGTATAGACAGATTGAATCTCTCAATTGTGAAATAATGTATGCATACATATATACTATATTTGTGTGACAAAGTATAATAATGGATGTCAAAATTGTTGTCAATGGAGAGAATGCTTGAAGAACATGTAATTCTAAGACATTGGTCTTACTTCTCGATTTTGAATAATGTGTTTTGAATGATAATAAAATAATGACAAAATCTTGAGAAGTTCTAATGTTTGTATTTTTGTATTTTTGTATCCTATGAATAGATCCGATGAACGGTAAAGGGGAGAATGAATGCAATGGGCATTGAACAATTTCTAACTAATATTGAAAAATTCGCAATAGGCGTTGTCCTTTCGCAACAAGCATTGGAGAACTGCACTAGTTTGAGCTATGCTAGACCTTAAATGGGCGTTGTCTTTTTGCAACGAGCATTCAAGAACTATTCTAGTTCAAGTTATGTTAGATCTCATAACGGGTAGTTGTCCTTTCCAACAAGCATTAGAAAAATGCTCTAGTTTGTGCTACTCCTTCTGAACCTCCCAACGAGTTACACTCGAACAATCAACATGCATTGAGATGTTTCTAACGGACATTGCAAGATCTCCAATAGGCATTGAATCACTTTTGCATAAAGCTCATAGATTCTGAAAATCAACATGTGTTGATCATACTTCAACGAGCATTGAGGCCAAAGTCAACGACCATGGAGGATGAACAATGGGCATTGAAACTATTTGTTACAAGATCTACAAGCGTTGCTCAAAATCAACGAGCATTGTCACTTCCAATGTCTAGTTTTGTAGAAAAGCTATTAGACTGAACATCAACTATCCCAACAACTAGTTTGGCATTTGACTATATAAGGAACATTTTTTAAGACAAAAAAAAAAAGTTAGAAACTTTAGAGAACAATTATAAAGAACTACAAAACATCCAACAAATTCTTTATGTAAACCTTTTGGTGTTGCTTTGATTTGGGTAGTCTTGGGATTACTTTGTAACTCTTTAAGAGTAGATTTTTTTTAGCACTAAATGTATATTTACTGAGTAATTAAGAAACATTGACACTGCTTGGATTTATCCTTACTAATAGTTAAAAGTTGGTATTGTATCTTAAAAAAATACCAATGGTTGCATTGATTATCTAATTCCTTATTAAAACAGAGTAGTTGTAAAGGTTGTCATTAAGTTTGGAAAAAGAAAAGGTTGTCCTTGAGCCTAAAAAGGGAAAAGGTTATTCTTAAGCTTACAAAAAGAATAGAAATGCCTAACTGAAAACTTGGGGAGTGGAGTAGACACATTATTGAACTACTATAAAACTCTGTGTTGTTTAGTGTTTATTGCTTCTATTAAGTTTGTTTTTATTTTTGTTTATAACTCAATTCACCCTTTCCTTTTGGAGTTGTCTCATCTTCATCCAAACCAACAAAGTGAAATGGAGACACATGAAGAATTGCCAACTTAGTTTGATAATTCCATGTGGCATTTGGAAACAAAAAAAAGTAAAAAGATGTGAGTATAATTATATCTTGTATTTGTGTGGTGGGGTATGCAAATAATTGATGGAATTAAATGGATAATTAAGTGAAAGTTGTATGTTCTTTAATATAACAAATTGCTATGTGAATTAGTTTAACGTAGTTGTGCAAATGCATTGGATTGGTGTGATTTATATGAGTTTTATGTGTGAATTTTAGATAAGAATATTATGTATTCAAGAGTTTCTTATTAACATGTATGAGACTACTTGCTTACCTATATAACCAACATAGACATTCAAAAACATATATTTTATGGAAGTTTTATGATGTTTATTTGTCTAAATTATCATTTGAATACATTAAAGGAACAACCATGTAAATACTTGATGAGATGATGAGACAAAGTATAAGTTTTATGCTATAAATAATAATCAAGACATTAAGGTAAAATATATTAATTGTTCATGAAAACTTTAATATAACATTTCAGGAAACACGAAGATGGTCAAGCAAAGCCTCAATAAATCTTAAGTCACAAGAAGTTCAAGTGGTTAGTTGGTCCTCTCTTGCTCTCTCTCCTTATAGCAAAGGATAAGTTTTGTAATTATTAAATGGTCATTTATCCTTTACAAATTCACTACAAGAAAATTGGTCTATAATGACATTTATTAAATATCATTAAAAGTCTAAAAAATGATACTTTAGACTTATACTGACATTTTTTATAACTGTTATTTAAGTGGTTGTCACTATATATTAAAGTAACATTTTATTTTAAGTGTTTGTATAAACTTATAAGCAACATTTTTAACGTCACTTTATTTGACATTTTTCAAATGTCACTTTAATGAGTTAAAACAACATTTATAAAATAACACAAAAACTATTTATGTTTTATTAGTAATACTTTATTGTAATGCATATTAAATTTTTCTTTAGTATAATAAAACATTTATTAAATGTTATCAATAAATGTTGTTAGAAAGCTTTATAATTACATTTAAAATATATTACTTTTGATGTTATGAAATGTCACTACAAATTGTTTATGAATTTAATTAGTTAAATTTCATATTATAACTTTTTACAGAACGTCACTAACGAAAAAATTGACATCATTTTTCATCAATTACTAGAATATCATATTATAGCAATCATTTTAATGATAATAGAATACGTATTATAAAAACATTAAGCACAAATGTATAACATAACTCAAAAGTTGTCTTTTAAATTACAATCATAAATAAGAAATGCCACTTTTGTCCATATAGGAAACACCTGTTAGACTTCCTATGTCCCCTGTATTTCTTCCTTCTGAAGAATCTCCATCGCCTTTTGGGATTATCCTTTGTTTGCCTGCTAAATTGTTTGATCTTGAAATAATACTTCTTTTCTTGGAAGAGCATTCACAAGATCCACTTTCATCCTTTTTGCATTTAATGAGGAGGTCAGACCTTTTGCAAAACTTCTTTAGCGACATGTCTTTTGTTTATTCATCATCTGTGTGATAACTTTCCTCTCACTGCAAAGCTTTTCTAACCCTTGAATCATCAATTGATACATTTCGCCAAATGTTAGATCACTGACCAACTTTTCCTTCTGTCGAATGATTTGGTGCATTGAGTTAGATGGAGCTCTAGAAAGGAGGTCATGAATGCTTCTTTTAGATTTAGACTAGCCCATCCTCCGAGCTGGTAATACCTTTTAGACATATGTTGGTAGTGTAGATCCAGATCCTTTTTGATAAGTGAACAACACCTCATATTAAAAAATTCCAGTTGAATGATATTTGTTGTCTCTTGCGGCTTTCCCATAAATTCAGCATAGAGCATGCCTAAGAATTCAGTCGCTCCTAGAGATTGTACTAGTCTAAGCTTGGAATACTCATCTAGGGCAACGTACCAATCTTGGATTCGGCCTGTGATCTTTGTTACAAATTCTTTGGGAATCTGTCAAATTTGTGCTCCTAGTTTCTTCATTTGAGAATCTATCCAAGCTCAAAACTCGTGAAACCTGTCCCTATAAAGATCTGGATTAATGTTGTCCAATGTAAACCATGGACCTCCATTATGATAGGATGGACGCTCCTGCTGAGGTCTTGAGGTGTCCATATCATCAGGAGGGTCAACAGTATATGGTGGTTTTGTGGAAGACTCTTGAGTGGCCTCGCCATAAATTGTTCTTGAGTTAGTTCATTTTTCGAGCTTTCTTCTGAAAAAGAGTACCGTTTTAGGTGTACTAGTACCATAACTTGATTGAGATGGAGAAGGATTGTCATTAGACATTGAAAAAGATAAGAGTGAAGAGGAGTTTTTGTCTAGGTAGGAAACTATAAGGTTCATCATACTAGCATTTGGTGGTGCTGAAGGTTGTGGGTTAGGTTTTTCAACGGATTCTATAGATGTGGCTATGTTCATGGAGGTATCAGGTTAAGCTGGAAATTTACTAGATCTGATCTTCTTGTGGAAAAGATAGATAGAAAGACCCATTAGCTCCTATTCTGAGGTTGTTGGGATTTTGAAGACAGGAGATTTGGTAGGATAAATTGGAGGAAGTGGTAGGTCGAATGGGTTTGTGATTTTGTGTCTGGATGTAGATTGTGAGGCTTGAAGATCCTTCTCAATCCTTTCTATCTGGCGTTTTAATCTCTAGATTTTAGTTGCCTTTCTCCTGATTTCTTGTACTTGAGCCCTCTAATCCATAAGACTCATAACTTCTTTGTGTTTCTAATGCTCTGTGAGTCGCTCCTCTACTTTCTGAACTTGCAAAGAGACTCTCTCCACTTTAGACTCTGTATTTTTAAGGATACGTTTTTGTGCTTGCGCATTACTGAATTGCCAGTTTAGTACTGCTTCTACCTGGGTGATCCCTAAAGGTTGTCCTTTCGAGTCCGTTCCTGTAGGATTTCTGATGTGAGACATGGTCCTTATTTGTGTTTAAGTTGGTCTGATCATGCAAAGGAGGAAAATCTTCCTTACTAAATGAAGGTTGATACATGCAATTTTGAGGAAGGGTAGTTTGTGTTTGGTGCTAAGGTTTTTCTGTTTTGATGTGTTTTAAGGATTGTTTGTAACAAGGAAGGAAAAGAGGTTTAGGTGACGGTTTGTGAGGCAGAGAAAGTTGTGTAGTGGATTGAGGTTTTGGCTTGACTAGGTCTGGACCATACTTGACAATGTAGTTGTATTTACCCAAAGTTTCTCCCAATAATCCTACTGAAGGATCTCTCTTTATATCTCTTTCTCAACTCTTTCTCTAAACATGTTCCCTTCTTCTTCTTCTTCTTTTTCTTTTCTCCTTCTTCATCTTCCCAATCATACATGCAATCATAAATTGAGTCGTGAAGACTGTTCCTTCTCCCAAATGTAATGACCTTTCAAACCTTGTTTCCATAGTTCCATCAACACGTTTGTAATAAATAGGTTCGATTGATTGAACTGGTTGGGTACTTTCATGCATTTTCTCGTAACTAGTACCCTATTTTTTTGGTAAGAGTTTGATCAACTCATCCCTAGTTATTTGTCTAGGGATATTGATACAGGTCGGGGCATTTTACGTGTCTGTCATGATGAGAGCATCATTCTCATGTTTCTTCATGAGCATTTAGCAACTATGACTATGACATACAACGGCATCATTCAAGCCAAAAGTCACTATTCTCTTTTGCTTTATGCCCAGAGTAGCTCCACAGTACTCTTAGTATACCACTCATAGAAGATATGACTCAGAACATTTTTGGATATGAAGGATGAATAACAGTTCTTATGTCAGCCTAAGACTAAGAGAATTAGAAGCTCATGATTTTTGTACAAAGGGATTTTTCTTTTATTCAACTTATTCTGCTTCATACATAAGATAGCCTCTTCTTATATAAAGAGATGAAGGGAACAAATTGAATCTAAGTAGAGTTGTAAAGTATTCACATGGCTACAGTAGACACACTATAGTTATAGTACTCACACGGTTATAGTAGAAACACTACTTTTTATGGCTACAGTACAAGTAATAATTATACAAGGCGACAAGGAACTTTATGCCTGATAAGACCTTACTTTCGGAAGGGCTCATGTGATAGGGAAAAGTTCATATTCTCGTAATCCTCTTCTCGGTGATGTTGCTCAATGTTTTCCGCCTCATCATCTTCGTAATGGACTTTCATGTAGTAATCATAAGGATCTTGAGAATATTCTTCATGGATATATTTTTCTTCTATTAAGTTATCCTTGAGACAAGAATAATTTGGCAGACGTTCTTGTTCTTCACTAGCAGCTTTGAGACCTTGATGATATCCTGAAGGTAAAGTATCCCACGAAGCTCCTTCTGATAGGGCTGGCCAAATCTCCTTAGACACAATCTAATTTTGTCCACACATGTATCATTGGAATTCCCTAAAATCTTCTTAGTGGTCTAGAGCATCAACCCACAAGGAGAACTGTTGTTCTTTGTAAATATGAAAATGTGGAACTTAGCCTTGAGATTTTCAATCGATCGATTCATTGGTTGAAACCATTCAAGAAATGTGATAAGATAAGGATTATACCTAGTTCCCTTTTTAAGATAAACCAAATGAGAGCATAAATGATAAGAACGGATCTCTACAGCAAGTATGTGGAGATGACAAAAATACCACAGGAATCTAAGAAATTCCTCTGACAAGGTCCATCCACCACTGGTGGTAGAGGTAAAGTCCATGAAGGTATAAGCCTTGAGGAAAGGATAAAACGTATGAAATCCCAAAATTTCCATGAATATAGGACCACAGGCTCTAAGGAGAGCAATTTAATAGACAAATAGTTGTTCCATAGCGATTTTGGATATTTTGGTGTAGTTGGTAAGAAGTTGTACCTCTGGAGGAACTCCTGTTTTGAGAAAACCTTCTTTAAATGGACCAGGGTTGGAAGATTGAGAGGTACTTAAGGATACAAATAAGGAAGCCATGAAGAGTAAAGGAAAAGAGTGTTGCTTAGCTATCAAAGAGATGGAATGAGGTCTAGATAATAGATCCGAGATTAGATTGGTATCGCCTTTTGTAAGCTAAACATCAAAACTGTACCTGTTGAACCAGTTTTTCTATCAAAATAATTAAGGATGAGGAATCAACTTTCCTTTGAACTTGAGCATATGTGAAAAGGATGAACAATCCATTAGGACAATAAAATGGTATCCAATCAAATAAAATTCAAATTTTTTAATCTCGTTTTTTACAGCTATAATCTATTTGAAGGTGCAGTAATAATGTTGCTCTGCAGTGCTAAAAGCTCCACTAGCATGTGCGCAGATGCCCCTTTTGTTGTCTTTTTCCTCTAGCAGAATAGCTCCCTAATGGTTGTCACTTGCATAGATTTGCAGAATTCTCTTTCTCTAAAGGGAATTTGAAGAGGTGGCAAATTCTGCAAGGCTTATTAGTCTATTGTTGTTCATAGTCATAGTGTATACTGCTCATGTGCAATATGGTATCAGAGCCTGGTTTCTCAATTTGTGGAAGGTGAATGATAGTATGATTGAAGGCCGAGTGTTCTCACACAACCATGAAAACTTCTACTTCTACAGCAAACATACTTCATCCTCAGAAACAGCCTCAACTTCTCAAACCATTCCCACAACACCTTTAACTGTCACTATTTCACCACCACTAACCTTTAGACAATCTAGTTCTTCCAAAATAGACTACCTTTATGAGCTTAGTTATATCCCAGATAATCAAAAGATCCAAGACACTAGCCTTCCATTTCTCAACCCCTATGATGCATTCCAGAAAAACAAAAATAGTTGGACCAAATCTATCAGATCCCTTATCAAACAATCTCCAAAGTCTGTTAAGGAATATGTTCAGTCCTCAAGCTTTGATCAGTGTCATATTCAGGCTTCTAGACAAGAACAATTCATCACCTTGGAAATACCTCCAGAATTCATCCAATAATAGATAGTTCAGGGGTACACTCATCTTCATTTCGGAGCAATCAAGATAGCTATTAGCTACCATGGCCGAAAGGGACTTCCCGTCTTTGCCAAAATAGCTCTCTTAGATAACAGATACATACAGTACCAACATGCTATCATTGGTACAGTAGAAACATCATTAAATGCAGGATCAGTGATGTTCACCTTCTATCCTCACTTCAATCTATCTCTACGAGATTCTCATGTCTTGAATGCAATCAAGGTCCAAATTCAGATAGTTGGAGCACTACAAGTCTTTTCTGCTACGACAGCAACACTTCACTATCAAATGACCTATCGAATACAAAACCATGCGATAGATCTCTCAAGTCATCCAGATTCATTCCTAGATGGGTAGCCTTGGTTAGATTGACTTCGTCACTAAGTTTGAAAGGTAGGCTTAGAAGCCACATGACTAATCCAAATGTATAAATTAATGCTCGTAACCTGCACCAAAATGGAGAAATTTAATGATAAATCGCAAAAAGACTTGGACAATAACTATTAATATTATTAAAAGTGACTTGATATTCTTACCTTTAGAAAAATAAGGATTACTGAGAAAAAAAAGTAGTTCATTAAACAAAGTAATTAATGCAATAATACTTAAAAAGCAATACCAAAAACATGAGAAGAATCAACCAAATTAGTAGATGCTAACACTAATGTTGAAGAAAATTCGATATAAGGACAAGATAAATATCTAGACCATATGTATCATAAAAATGGCATAAACAGTACCTACATACATCACAAAATAAATAAGAAATTATTTTAAGTGATTGAACATGCTTGCAAATAATTCCATCAATATATTCTAGTGTTGAAAGCCTAATTTATTAATGAAAGAATCAAAATGTCTCAATTACAAAACTAAGTCATAAAACAATACGAAAAGTAAATAAGATCGAAAACTTATAGTATTATCTCTATTTTGGTGGTATCAAAATTCTCATTCACCCTATTTTTAAGTATCCAAAATACATTAAAATTTAAAGACACAACATAAAACTAAGTCACTGTCTGAATTAATATTAATAGTTTTCAGCTTCTAAGTATTTTTTTTCTAAGCAACATTGAGTTGACTTACGGATTAACAACCGTTCATGCTTTTCTTCTTTTGATTTTGCTTCATGTCCATGAATTATTAGTTTCACTCATTTGGTGACGAAAACAAATGATTCATTTGTGATTTTGAAAATAATCTCCTATTTCCATTACGAATAGGTCTCACATATATTATTATCAGAAAATAAGCACTAAAGTTATGAGTGAAAGGATACAAAATAAATGGCAAACCACCAAATGAAACAAAATCTTAAAGATTGACGCAAAAGATTTAAGTGAACCAGACTTTTTCTTCAATAGTAGTTTAACTCAAGATGAACAGTCTATATGGATAAATCAATAAACTAGACACAAGCATAATACAGTTAGATAACTTGGTGTTAACTAATCCAAAATCTGATATCTTGGCATGAAAATGGATCCTAAATTTTGGGATTTAATAGTATTTGAGGATCATGCTTGTCACACATCAATACTCATAATTCTGTCTCATGAAAGAAATACTTCCTAAAATGCTGAATACCAAAGTAAACAACAAGATGCCTAAATGAGGATACACAATACAGTTGCAATGGTAGTACAGAACACAGGAAATTATGAATGAGAATGCATCAATACTGATGGAAATCGAAATAAGTTTTGATTTTTCATTTCATAAAAAATACAATTGGTTCAACAACTCCAAAGAGTACAAGGCATTTGCCTTCCATATGATGTGTTACCTGCTCAGTTTTCTCAATTCATGCTGCATTGAACTGTGAATTTGAGCAAATAATGTATGATTATTTCTTTCCGCAGCATCATAACCTTCAAGAATATATGGACAAACAACATTAGCCAATGAAAAAACATCATGCAAGTGTTCTCTTCTTAATTTAAAATATAATCTACTAGATGAGAATAAAGTCAAAAACAAATCTTCATCCTCAGCCATGTCAAGAAATGCTTCAACTCTTAAGGCTTCTTTATAATACATCATTCCTCTAACTATTAAAACCAAGGAAAACAAGCTTGGAAACCATATTCAAGATGACTGATCACAGTATCTCCTAGATCTAGATCAAATACCAATGGTATAACATCACTAATATTTTTCTTTCACTTGTTCTATGTAATGTTTGACCCCAATAAGAAACCTAACTTCTTAGCTCTTCTTTCTTGCTCTCCTCTTTTAATATATCTAAATAGTCAAAATCCATGCATTCCAAAAAAATTTTCCACTCGTCTAAGATAAATAGAGGAATAGTAACGTCATGAATTTCAACCAGTAAATAGTTATCAACAAAGAAATCCTGCTTGCTAACCTGGATATATCATGTAACCAAACTTTTATATCATGCCCAAACATCCAACCTAAAATTTTAAACTATGAAATAGAAGAATGTCTTACTGTACAGGTAGAAAATAGACAAACCAAAGAAATAAAGTAATGCCGATAGGCTATATATGCATGTTATCGGTAAATTAGCTTTACATTTTCATCAGTAAGTTGTCTACATGTTCTCTTAGGGATTAGAAGAATCAAAGCCCATGTATTTCATTTATCTTCGTTTGATTTGAATGGTGAACCTACTTACTTTACTCAAGTTCATTCATCCATGCCCTTTACCAACATTCATTTATTGACTCTCGTGTTGGAAAATTTTCTTGAAAATTTTTGAGTTCTTCTTTTCCATGAATATTAATTAGTAACCCTAGTTTTGAATAGAATCAATGGATTCCTTCCTCTTGTCCCTACTTGCTCTTTCTTGAAATGCCTCTCTAATACTAGACATTTTTCTAATCTAATAAAAAAAGGAAAGAATTTAATAGAATTGGAAAAAAATAGTAGATGGGAAATGTAAGTGAAATGAACTTAAAGTATATAATTTTTTGAATGGAAGATACTTTAGAAATATAAAATATTGAGATTCTAGAATTAATATAAAATTATTTAATGTAGATTAGATAAAATTGAGAGTATGGATAGGATTAGGAGAGCAGAGACTTAAGACTGTTATTGTGAAAAAAAAAATAAACAAAAAGGGTATTTATAGGAAAATCAAAATGAAAGAAAAATAAATTTTAAGTGTGCCAACCAACAGTCAAATTTTTTAGCACTAGTTTGCCTACTTGGCAAAAAAATGACTGTTGCCAATGGTCATATGTGTTACAATTGCTGCCAACGATCAAATTTTTACTGGGCGATGGACTTTAAACTAACTTTTGTTTTTAAAATAAAGTACTAAAATTGCTAGATCTAATTCAGTTCTAGGTTTTGCAATATCAATAACTAAAATTGAAACCTGAACCTTAGGCCAAACTTCCAATTCCAAACCATGGACCATAGTTCCAATTCCAATCTGATTTCAAACATGGTCAGGTCTATATCCAAAAGCAGGCCATTAAGGAAGAAATAAAGTGGTGATTATCGATCCAATTCTAATAGAATTCAAGTGGATAAGTTTAAGCTGTGTTTGGATCGAGTTTTTTAGGTTGTAGATGATGAATCATTGTCATGAGAAGATGAACTAGTAGGCAAAATAAGGATGCAAATCTCCAGAACGTCATGTTGCTTGCTTAATGATTTCCTTATTCTTGTTTGCTTCAATTAGAAAAGCAAATCAAATCGTATTGTGGAAGCATTTGTGTGCAGTATGATGGTTTTAAGGTTTGCTTAGATCAATGGTCTCTCACTCTTTTTAATCAGGGCATCCTTCCTATTCTCTTAAGTATCAAATGTAGTATCAAATGTGGGACTTTCATCCTCAATCTTCATTTCATTTCATTTTCTATGTAAATGCTTTACCAATTCACATCTATTATCCACTAACCTATTGATGCATTCTTTTCTATGACCTATCAATTCAAAGATTTGTTACTATTCTATAACTTGAAATAAAAATTCTAGTAAATCAATTACAACTATTCATCAACCAAACTCAAAATGAGTAAATAGGCATGAATCGACAAATAAGCTCATTCGCTAACATAACTAGTTGAACACATCTATATTCATATTTAGTTGATGTTTGAGTCCCAAATTATCAAACGATTACTAACCTTGATTGCCAAGTTGGTAAGTCCATTGGTTCACCCTTGTCAAAATGTTGTTATATTAGGATTTTGTCATGTAAGACAAAATAGAAAGATAAGGTTGCAAAAGCAGATAAAATGTTACAATCATTATGAATATGCTCCCATTGCTAAGGAGTAAAAAAAGCATAACAAAAATTTGGAGAAAAAAAAATCACCTGCTCATTGAGAGGGTCAGTATTTGGCAACGACAAATGGATAGAACTTTCAGCAGTTGATTCAAATAACTGAGGTTCAATTGTTCTAGAAAAATAAGCAAAAGGTTCTTCCACTAGTTGGAGACCATGGAGCAAATCCAAGACTAATTTATTGTACCCAAGCCTAATTTCAAGATCTACTTTACTTTCATTTCAGGACTAATTTATTGTACCTGAGCCTTTGAAGGGCTACTTTAGTTGCATCAGGCATAAGCTGTATTACTTAACAAGTTGTACTAGGCATATGCCGTGCATTGCATCATATATATAGCTATGGTAGCTACTAATAAAACACTTTTAACTTTAATAGCATCCTAAGAATGCGAGGAAGATACACTCATAGACATGGTTGTCACAATAATGATAGTCGAATTATGGAACTTAAAATTAAAATTAGAAAATGACAGGGCCAGGAAATAATCCTGGTGCATGGAAAAAAAATTAATACCTGAGGATTGTTATACTCAATGAAGCATTAACCCAAGGTTTTCTTGGTTTCAGGATCAACAGGAATCAAGAGGCCATCCTCTTTACTAACACCAATCTGGCTATACATTTTGCAAATGACACCTTCAAGATTCTCAAAATTTTCTCGCGGAACAACTGGGAGATTATCAACAACAATAATGTGTACCAAAATCAGTCTCGAAATCCAGTTGTTCTTCCTGATAAACATCTTCATCGTCACTGCCAAAGAAGGATTAGAGAAATGAATGTTTTAACTTTCTGCACGTACTCCTCACTGAGATAATAATGGAATTTACTAGGAATCAATTAGAATCTGACAATATCCTGGACCTCCACAATGCATTATTGCATACATTTCTAAGTTAATAAATTGAGCAAAAAATTTCTATAACGTAAGATTATAGTTTCTTTGTAGTCAATTTACACAAAAAAAGGAGCTAAATGTGTATCCAAACATCTAGTAAGGAGGGTAAAACAAAACTCTACAATAAACATGTTTAGTGTTAAATCTGTTTCAACTTCAAAAAAAAAAAAATTAATGAATACCAAAACCAATTCAAAATATACAGAGAATCTTATTACAATTATTATAAATTACCATGTCAATATAATTTCATAGAATATACAAATTAGAACGTCTAAAACTGACCTGACCTCAGCTAGTTAATAGAAGTATAGTTTTACTTGATGATTCCAAAATTTTCCCTACGAGAAAACTGAATGGAATTGAGGTCGACATTAGAGAGATCGATACTGGCCGCCGTCGCTTGAGCGTCTATGTCGCTCATCATCATCACGTTTTCCATGATTGTCTTCTCTTGCTTTTAAGATTCTCTCTCTATACCGTAGAGAAAGAATACGAGAACATGTATAGTCTGAATTTAGAGAGAGAGATAGAGAGCGGTGCTCGATACACTCGTTCAAGAAGTGTGGATTATCTCTCTATACCCTAGAGAAAGAATGCGAGAACATGTACAGTCTGAATTTAGAGAGAGAGAAACAGGGGGGCTTGACACACTCGTTCAAGAGGTGTGGATAGGTACCGGTGTGGCATTTTTAGGGCTTTCAGTTTACCAACAAATTTTAATTTTTCTGTCTCATTCAAAACTCAATTTATTTATTAAAAAATTATTTATTTTTTAAAAAATATTAATTATTTTTTTAAACTTAGATTTCATAATGGCTAAAAACTATTATCTATAAAATTATTTTGTAATAAAATCAAATATTATTTTGAATAATATTTATAAATGTATTAAAATTACCTGCGAATTTGAATAGTAGGTAAATCAACTACATTTTGTACTAGTTTTTGTCATATATTTTTATAATTTTTAAAAATATTATTCAAAATTATTTTATAATAAAAATTAAATATTATTTAGATAATATTTATAAATGCCTTAAATTTCTTTCATGATTTAAATATGCCTATAGATTTGGATTCGTAGGTAAATTTATCTACGAATCCAAATCCAAAGGTAAATTTACCTACGGATTTAAATCAATAGGTAAATTTATTCAATTTTTTTTTTTACTTTTTTATCATATATTATACATCTAACTTATTAATATTATATATAAAAATATTTTTTATAATACTTAAAAAATATTATTCATAAAATTATGTTATAATAAAAAATTACATATTAAAATTTTCATGGTAAATTTACCTATGAATTTGAATCTATAGGTAAATTTACCTACGATGAAAATTTAAAGGTAATTTGCCTATGGATTTGAATCTGTATATAATTACCTAAGATTAAAATTCATAGGTAAATTTACTTGCAGTTTGAATTCTTAGATAAACTTTTATAGGGAAACTGTAGATAAGTCCTCACATTTGACACTCTCTCTTCATGCTTATTTTATTGATGGTATCCATAGAGAATTACCTATAAAAATTTTGTAAGTATTTTGTAGGTAACTACCTACAAATTATATTTCATAGATATTCTAAAGGTAATTACTTAAGAAAAAATTAAGTAAATTTTCTAGGTAATTTTCTATTTTATGTAGTGTAATATATAGAGAATACTCTAACCAAATTATAATTAGATTTATAATAGACATTATTTTTATCATTAGTGATGTTATTTAAATATCACAAAAAATATCATAATAAATAAATTTATTATGACATCTATAGCAAATGTTAGAATAAATATCTTAAAAAGATAAATAAAATGACATTTATTATAAGTGTCACTTAATATTAAGAGAATTGTTGCAATACTTAAGACCTTTAGTGACATTTATTGAAAATGTTACTTTAATGTATTGTTCAATTTTAAGTGACATTCGTACAAAATGTCATTAATAAATCATTTCAAGTGTTGGCTTTTAACCTTATGGTTGTGGCTTCGATTCCCACAGATGGTGCCAATTGATGCTCCTTTGATCACCAAAGAGGGTAAATGACTTGTTAAATAGATAAGCAAATGTGAGCTTAGGGGACTGTGTCCTTCACAGTCACTTCGATGTTTAAGTTAGCATGAGTTTTTTTAGCTTTGAGAGTAAGAGATTGAGAGAAAATCAAAGAAAGCTTAGGCAATAAGTAATAATGTAAAACCTTAGTCAAAACGTGCCTTGGTCGTATAAAAGATAATTATTTATATCTTTGAGACTTTTAGACTCTTCACAGATATGCCAAAAATAGTATTAGTTAGGTTTATCCTCATTATTCCAAGATACCTGAAAAAGTATGTACTGCATAACCGTCCTTCATCGTTCGAACGTTGTGAGTGTAGCTATCTTTCGTTGATCCTTGTTTATTTGTGAATTCTCTAAACGTTGTTTGATGTTCGGTTATACGATGTACATTTTTTAAAAGTGAATACCTTTCATTTTGAGGACACATGTCCTTGTTAATGATGTTCGGTTTGACAAATGCTATCACTAGTCCCCCCCTAAAAAGGTCTTATTTTCTAGCATTTATGTTAGTTATTTCCTTCATATGGAATGTTGAGTCAGCCTTAGTAGCATTCACATCTTAAATGTCGTCGTTTTTTTTATCCTTTCAGTTGTTGTGCCACTTCAACTTTCATGTTGATTAGAAACCCCGGAATGTCCATTGGGTCCTTGCATTTATTGGAGGCACGACTGTTGAGGTATTTTCATCTTTTATATAAAGTGTTGTCAATTTTTCTTCTCCTTTCTATTGCCTTTGGAATTTTTTTGCTAATTTCTCTTGCTTTCTTCTGTCTATTTAGTTCTTCTACATTTTTGCAATCGCCCTCTACTTTAGGTACTCTAGTGTTACTTCTTTTTACTTCTTACATTTTCTTTCATTTTTTTTCTCTTGGGAGTTATGGGTGAGACTATCGAGCAAGTTGTGGACAAGCTTAGAAAGTATTAGAGTTCTATTAGGGTTAAGGATTTGGACCACTTTTGGGCCCTATATTAGATACCAGAAAAATATTAACTATCTTGTTGTCCACCTGAGTATAGGGTTTCAAATCGCATTAATGTGAAAACTATGGTGGTGTAATGGGAACAAACAGAGGGAAGACTTTGCTTTCTTCTTCATCCTACTCTCCTAAGTTTTCTTATCTTTTACTCTATACCACTCATCCAACTTCACCTGAACACCATTAAGATCTTGTACAGTTTAATCGAGATTTATCGGGTAAAAGGTTTGGGCCTTATCACTACCCATATCCAGTACTTGTATAAAAGTAGGGTGCAAGGGAGTTTTCTTCCATCTTTCCTCTTTAAAGGATTAGTTAGACAAGTTTTTCTTTGTTTATTATTCTTCATACTTTGTTAATCCTTCTAGAAAATTTGTAGATAAAACTTTTGCTCCTCCTCTCTTTATGAGTGAAGATGATGGAAATGTACTGTCCCTAATCATTGGTGAATGTTCGAAGGTTCAACCTTCATGGAAGAAATATGTTTGTTGATTTGTTTGAAATTGGACTAAAACTGCCCAATTTGCTACTGGAAAGTTAGAGAGTGGTGATTGGTTTGAAGGGGAGTCCAAACCCTCTAGTCTCGGCCTCAAGAAGAGGAAAATTGAAGGTATATAATTTTTGCTTTTGTTCTTTTATACTTTACTAATATCTACTAAATATTCTTTGATGCAGGTGAGATGAAATTTCTTAAGAACATTTAAGTGGAATTGGACACTGAGGAAGATGTCCTGGACATTTTGCCTTAAGGTGCAGAAGGCGATTCAGTCATGAAGAGCTTCCTACCTCATTGTCCTAAGTAAATAACGATTGTAATCCGTGAACCCCCTCCCCCCATGCCTACCAAAAAGACTTTTCCTCCCACTGCTTTAAAAAATAAAGGCAAAAAGAAAGTTGTGGAGAAGGGGAAGAAGAGAAAAAAACCCTTTTGTTATCAATAAAAGTAGCTCAAAGAATGAGCAAGGGGGTTAAGAGAAGATACAAGCTCTACAAGCAATAGGGGAGGAGTGCTCGAACCCAAAAAGTGGCTAAAAGCCAACCTTAATGGGTTGTTCAAAATTTTGCCATTTGTGACAAATTTGGACTTTGTCAATCTATAACTTGATCATCAAAGGTGTTTGACCATTCCTTCTTCTGACCTTAAGTGCATTGGTGCTATGTACTTGTTTTAGGGCCTACAGATGCTTAAGGAGAGCCAGAGAATGAGGCACACTGCTAAGGAGTTCTCTACCATAATGTCTATTACTTTTTATTCTTTTTATCTCTAGATTTATTTGTGTTTGTATTTGACTGTTGTTTTTTTTTTTTGAATAGGTGGCTCAGGCTAAAATAACAGAGCTCTTTGAAGAGCATAAGTCAGAGGTGGCTAAGCTTCGCCTTAGTTAATGTGAAGAGGTAAAGGGTGAGAAACTTAAAGTTTTCAAGCTGGAAAAGTCATTGGCTCTAAAAGAATGAGAGATAAAACAAAAGAAGGAGCAGTTGGAAAAGAAATACGACCAGCTAAAGAGCGTCTGTTCTACCATTCGGGGTTTGCACAACTGTGTGAACAATATCATTATCGCGGGGAAGGCAAGGGAGGCTGAGACATCATCCCTACTTTCCTTGGTCTTAATGGTTTATAGGCAAATTATGAAAAAAGGTCTTGGAGCAAGATCAACCAGGGTTGGATATTTTGAAGCTAAAGAGCATATACTTAGGCAAAAATTATGAAGCCTGTGCTACTCGCATGAGAAGAGACAACAGTGGGCAATTAACCTTGGATTCTTCTTCCCTACAATTAAATTCCAGCTGAATGAGAAATCCCATACGATGAAAGTGATTATGGTTCTAGGACCTAGGGAGGCACTAGTTTCCAATGGCGAACTTGAAGCATCCTTGTTCGGGATGGCAAGACCTGTTCCTCCACCCATCGTTCTTGAAGGAGGTGTTTAGGATAATGTTATTCCTTCCACTTTCGTTGTCCCAAACCCCGAGGCTTCTATAGAAGTAGTGGATTTATAGGGTTCTCCTACTATGAAGGAGAAATCAAGTGTTGAGAATCCTCCCCCTAAAGGCTCTTTAAAGAATAACTGAGCGACTGTAGCAGATCCCTCTCATTCTTAAAATAAAATTTGCCTTTAGTGTATTTGTATTACATAACTCTTGTAATGATCATTTCTTGTAATAAACATACTATGTTCTTTTTTAGTTTCTCTTTCTAATTTTATCTAAGGCAAAGTATAACTGAACACGTAAAATACTTTAAATAAATCAATGGTGTATGACTTCTGCTTTGTATTCTAGAATTTAAAATGACTAAGTAAAACAACCTAGAAAGTTTTTTTTAAAGGCACTGTGTATTGAATCATATGTTAGAGGGGTATATTTCCTTGGTTGAATCTTCAATAACTTTTGGAGAGTTAAAATTTTACAGTTAGGAATTTTCAGCTTAGTTTTTTGCTTTTAGAATTGCTACTTGGTCTTCACTCTTTATCCTCAAGAAAAATGAAAACAGAAGAATGGTTTATCATTTATAAGTTAGGAGATCCTTCTTTAGGAGTTATACACTTTATACTTAGTAAAATTTTATGGCTTTTAAGGGAGAGCTGAACCCATGTTTCTATATATTGCTTTTAAGGTTGGTCGAACCTCATACTTAGTTAAATTTTATGGCTTTTTAGGTGAACTGAACCTATGCATATGTTAAGATAATGAATAATATGGCTTTTTAGGGGAGAGTTAGACTTATATTCTTTATTTGTGGCCTTTGAGGTTGGCCAAACCTTCATACTTAATGAAATTTTATGGTTTTTTGGGTGACCAAACCCATACACTGAAGCATTCGTTAAGAATTGTTCTATTGGTGACTTTTGTTTGCCCATTCATTTGGGGATGGACAAATAAAGTGAACCTAAGGTTGATGTTAAGGTTCTTATAGAACAGCGCGAAGATGTCACTGTCAAACTACTTGTCATTATCTGTGATGAAAGTGTTAGGGATGCCAAACCTACAAATAACTTTTTTTCAAAAGAAATTTTCTACCTTTTTTTGTTGTGATAGTGGCCATTACTTTGGCCTCTATCCATTTGGTGAAGTAATCAATAGTGACAATAATGAACTTTCTTTGTTCTATTGTTTGGGGAAAAGGTCTAAGGATGTCCATTCCACAAATGGCGAACGACTAGGGGCTGACAATGCATGTCTACTAAATTGCTCGGACTCTAGAGATTCTATCATGTTTTTAAGTGTTGTCACATGTATGTATTAATTCTTCTACATCTTTCTTGATTATTGGCTAACAAAACCCCTAAAGTAGAGCTTTATGGGCTAGGACATGTGATCCTTCATGGGTACCATAAATCCCATCATGAATCTCTCGGAGAACATAGTTGCCTTTCTCCTGTGAGACACAATTCATCCAGGGGTGTGTGTCTGATGTTCTGTAGAACGTTCCATCTTGATATGAGTATTTTGTAGATTTCTTTTATATCTTAACAACTTTTGCTCAGTCTTCAGGTAGCTTTCTTGTGTCCAAATATTGGATGATCGGCTTTATACATTTGACTAGTTCTATTACACTGAAATTTTGTATTCAGCTATGATAGGTTCAAAATCGTTCTTCTTGAATGGAAAGATTCTGAAATGCCTTTCCTTATTTCGCAACTATTTTGGTGATGTTATCTGCTTCCACATTCTCTTCTCTGGGGATTCAAGTAATATTCCATGTTTCTTCCTACTGAATGAGTCTGTTGAACAAGTGTTGGCATCTATTCAAATATTTTGCTAAGTTATTATCTTTAGTATGAAAATCTCCTGTGATTTGGTTAACCACTAATATGGAATCGTTGAACACCTACAACTCTTTTACTTTCACTTTAAGGGCTAAGTTTAACCCAGTTATCAAAGCCTCATATTCTGTAATATTATTAGTGGCATTGAATTTCATGGCAACAACATATGTAATTTTAAGTTTACATGGGCTTTAGTGCATGATTCTTGCTCATGCTCTATGTTCATTAGACACAGCATCCACATGTGAAGTCCAAGTGTCCCTTGGCAAAGCCTTAGCCTATTCATCACCTATCATCTCCATGATAAAGTCAGCAAGACATTAGGCCTTCAAGGCCAATCATGGTTCATACTTGAGATCATATTTGTTGAGTTATAATGCCTAATGCACTAGTCACCTTCAACTATATGGTCTTTGTTGGGTTTTCCTTAATAATTGATCTATCTGAACCACTATGGTATGTGCTTGAAAATAGGGTCTCAGCTTCTCGACTGAAGTTACTTATGCTAGGGCTAGTTTTTCCAACTTAGGATATATTATCTCAACCTCACGAAAGACTTTGCTAGTGTAATAAATGGAATGTTGTTTGCCATTTGCTTCTCAAATCAAGACTGAGGCTAACTTTTCTTATCCTATCATCAAGTACATATCAAATGTTTCTCCTATTTCGAATCGACTTATGAGAGGTAGGGAGGTCTGGAATGCTCGAGTTCTTTAAACATTGTTTGGCAATCCTCTGACCATCTAAAGTGTTTCACATTCTTTAAGCTTTTATAGAAAGGAAGACATCTTTTTTCGAATAAGATATGAACTAACCTAAGGCTGTAATCTTTATGTTCAGCTTTTAAACTTGGTTGATGATTCTTAGAGGTCTTATGTTAAGGATAGCTTGGATCTTTTTCAGGGTTTGCTTCTTCGTTTTAAAATCATAAACCTTAAGAACTTACCTTCTTTTACTCCAAAAGTGCATTTTTCCAAGATTAGCTTCATACCGTACCTATTCAAAATGCTAAAAACCTCTCACATATCATTTGAATGAGATTCATCAGTTTTACTTTTAACAACGATATCATCTACGTATACTTCTACATTATTACCAATTTAGTCTCTAAACATAAAGTTCATGAGCTTCTGGTATGTTATTCCTGTGTTCTTCAATTTGAAGGGCATCTTCGTGTAGTAGTAGGTTATTTGATATGTAATGAACGTGGTTTTTTCTTCATCTTTCAGGTGCATCGGTATCTGGTGTTATCCTTGAGTTTCACCTAAGTAGTTATACCTTGAGAAACAAGCAATAAAGTCTACCAACTGATTAATGTTCAACAGTAGGTAGCTATCTTTGGGACATGCCTTATTCAAATCTTTAAAGTCGACGCACATCCTCCATTTGTTGCTTTGTTTCCTGACCATCACAACATTTGCCACCCAGTCAGGATACTCTACTTTCCTAACTTGTGTTTTAGAGCTTAGCTTCTTTTTCTCCCATGTTCTTTTGTCTTTCGAGGGCGAACTGCCTATTCTTACTTAAAATGCTTATAATAGTGTATATATAAGTGTATAAATCATTAATAAATCATTTTTTATTTACCATGCTTATATATATAAGTGTACATATGAGATCTAGGCTCTTAGTATAGGTCAAGCAGTCTAGTATACATGTCTTACATATGCACATGAAAGGTATAGGTCAAGTAGTCAAGCCATTGCCCCTAAAATTTATGTCTTTAGGTCTGAAAATAAAAGTATTCGTGAGGCAACCTTACAAAGAAAAAGCTAGGTATAAACTTGTTTCTACGTGATTGTCCTTTGCATGTCTTTGCTTTGTGTTTATATTATTCTGTAAGGTGAGATATTTGAAATTTTTATTATGCATATAAGAATTCTACAAAGACAGGTGGTGGGAAAGTAATTTTGCCAGACACACAAGGAGAACCATAATTTTTTACTTTTGGAAAGCTTGGTTACATTATACACTTTCAGTTATCTCTATTTATATATTTATTTATTTTATATTAATTTTTATAACTATTTTATTAAGTTTAATAATATTCTCTATTTTGTTAAGTCTAATATCATTATATTTTTCCATTTTACTTCAGGTTAAAAGTATTAGTTCATGCATTTGGACTAATAACATGATTTTTCTACAATAATGTCTAAAATTATGATATTTTAGTTTTTTGTAATAGTATAAGTTTGATTGTTTGAATATTTTATTGTTATTTTTAAATACTCAAACGGATATTTTATTAATTTTATAGACATTTTATTTATTTATGATTGTAATTTAAAAGACAACTTGTGGATTATGTCATGCGCTTGATGCTTTTTATGATATGTATTCTATTATTATTAAAATCAATGTTATAATATGATATTTTAGTAATGGATGAAAAATGATATTACAACTTTTCCTTTAATAATGTTTCTGTAAAAATTTATAATATGAAATTTTACTAATTAAATTCATAAGCATTATACAATGACATTTTATAACATTAAAGTGATAAATTTTAAATTCAATTATAAATCCTTCTAGCAACTTTTATTAATATACTTTAAAAAACATTTAACAAATGTTATTTTGTTACCCTAAAGTGACATTTGAAAAATGTCAAATAAAGTGGTGCTAAAAATGTTACTTATAAGTTTATACCAACATTTGCAATAAATGTTGCTTTAACACATAGTGACATCCACTTAAGTGATGCTTACAAAAAAAAAAAAAAAGTATAATCTAAATCATCATTTTTTAGACTTTAATGACATTTAATAAATGTCATTATAGACCAATTTTCTTGTAGTTACTATTGATATAATAATAGTATATGTTAATTAACATAAAATGGCTATTCATCTTTCATATATTATTGTTGGTATAATAATAGTTATTTAATCTAGTCAAATAATGCTTAAAATAAAATTTATAGAATGCACATACTTTGCAAAGGTAGTTTACAAAATCTATGGCATCAAAATATTGTTTCTAAATATCTTAATCGATTTTTTATCAAGATTAGATATTAATAAAGCTGATGAGATTGTTTATATATATATATATATATATATATATATACACACTTTTAAAGTCAAGAGATAGACTAATTGTATAAATAAAAATATATGAAACACTTAAGTTATATATAGTAATTTACTAAATGGTCCATTTGGGATGGATTCACGGTGAGGCCAGCAGGGAGCAATTTCCTCCACCACCCCACAAATATATATATATATATATATATATATATATATGAATTCTAAATTTTTTTTTTTTACTAATTATAATATTGGCCTCATAAGAGAAAAATTATATTTACCTCCAGACTTGATCATTTTTATTTACTAAATTTTTTTTTGTCCCTAATTGATTTCACATATTAAAAAGTTTAATACATTGTTTATTTATTTATTTATTTTATAAGAATAAAAATTAATTAATTTGAACTAATTATTTTTTACTTACCTATAAATTTATTAATATAATATTTTAACTAAAATAAAAAGTTGTTCATATTACACATAATGTGTGAATATAATTTTATTTTATCTTAATTTGTATTTGAAACATAAACACATTATCAATTTTTGTGTATTAAATTCTATTTTGATTTTTAAATTATTATTTTTATTTATATTAGGCCTGTTATAATATCTCATCATATATCCTTTTTGTTATAAATAAGTTGATTAAATAATTAATTTTTAAAAATAATTAAGTAATTGATTGTATATGTAAAAAAAATATTATTAATATACTAAACATTAATATTTTACTTTAATTTTAAATGCAAAATAATCTAGGAATTAACACTTAAATTTAGATTTTTAATATCAATAAATTTCTTTTTTCAAAATGAATTTTGGCTTAATGATATTAAAATATCAATATTGTAAAGTTATAAAACTCTATTTAAAGATTGATTGAGTAAAAGAACTCAATTTACAATCTTAAAATTGAAAATTATTAAAAAAAAATGATACATTTGATAATTATTAGTAAGAATATTTATATAATTAATTTACATATAACCACATTTTTGTTGGTAGACCATATATATATAATTGTCACTATTGGCATAATTGTTGTTGGTGAAAAGGGCATAACTTAAGGAAGTTTTTAGTAGGGGCATCCTCCGAAAGGAAAGAAAGTAAAGGGAGAGCTCATGCCTGACTCAATGATTTAATTTAGTTTCCAGTTCTCGTCTCCTTTGTCTCCATACACACACAAGACACGTAGACACACACACAAACAAAGACACAATTTCAGTATGTTGGACTATCTAAGGAAAAAAAAACTCTTCTTGAAGTGATAATATATGGATTTACATAAATAGTTCATATTGAGGTAGAATCTAAAATATAATTTGGACTTTCTAAACATTTTTGTAATTAGATTTTGTTTATAATTTTATTATCAAAGTTGTTTGAAAAGGGTAAAGATCTATTAATAGGACTATTTGTTCCTTGTGTGATGTAATGACGAAAAAAATACTCTTATTTGAAAAAGATTGATCTTGGATTTTGAAACAGTTGAACTATTTCTCTTTGCAATGTAAAGATATATTTTGAGGTATTTAAAATAATGATCAATGATCTAAAAAATTAAGACAACATCAATATAAATAATACACTATTATAAATATGGTTTTAAAATATAATTCGTGATCTTTTGATGTTTAGAAAAAGTATATTTCAAATAAAATATCATGACATTATATTTGTACTAACCAAATAGAATAGTAGAAGCAATCTTGTACGTCTTTTGGTGTGATATGTATTTGCCGAAACTTAATTTCATGTAAATTTTTTTTTTAAAAAAAAGTGTATTATGAAGCCTTTATACAAGATCACATTTATTTGGAATAGGGTTCCTAATTCACTTAGGGGTGTAATTAAGTGATTTCTAATAAATGATAAGTATGAAAACTCCTTCTCAATCTCAAAATAATTATTGATATAAAATATAGCACAACTAAAGAGATCTCAACTTACTAGTTAAGCATTTGTTGTGAATATATATATATATATATATATATATATATATATATATATATATATATATATATATATATATATATATATATATTTATCTCTATGTCTTTTTTTGTTTTATATATGTTTGTATAGTCTTTGATCGAAATAGAAAAATATATA
>CATIWR010241268.1:0-18674 GCA_949677035.1 Omphalea diandra | reverse complement strand
TTTATTTTCAAATTTCACCTTTTAAAACAAGGTTTAAGGGCCCCCCCCCCCCCCCCCCCCCCCTTAAAGGGTGATACTAGGGTCTTCCTAATAATAGCAAAAAGGTCACTAGAATATCTAATACTTTAAACTCTACTATTGATTTTATAGCTCTAGTCTTTACCAAAGTTTTCAAAGTTTCTACAGTTAGCCTTTTGCTCTCTTCATATGCCTGAATGGTCATTTTGAAGTCTCCTAGTCTAAGGAGGAAGCCTAAGGTTTTCTGGTTGTAGGACAAGAGGTAAGTTAATTTATCTCCTTCTCAAATGAAATTAACCCCTCATGACATGTTAATCATACATGGTTAGTGAGAATTATAGAGCATTTGAGGTAGAACTCTTGGATGGAACTTGAAATTCAAAAGAACAAGAGTTGATTGTATTGATTTTGTTGTTAGAGCATAATTTTGTACCCACGATTTCATAACCCTAAAAGAGAAATTAGAGAAAGTTCAAAATATGAAGTTATAGCTTTATGACTCATCTAAATTCATATGAAATAGTTTTTCTTGATTTTGTGTGTGGGAGGAGTTATGTCTCCTTCATTAGGGTTGGTTCATAACCAAACGAAATCACCTCAATCTTTTTATTTTCTTATATTTTGATGGCCTTAGATTCTAATTTTGACAGTGTAAAACATGAAATTTGTAGAGTTATATCCCCTCTAAACACTATAAAGCACTTTGGATTGATTTGTTATGTGAAAAGAGATATGGCTCATTGACTGTGACTGACCCTGTACCCGGATAAAACCTCGCCTGCCTTTTAATTTTGTTTTCCAAGAATTTGATAGCCATAGATTAGGAATTTGGTTGTGTTAAACTTAAAGTTTTACATTTATATATTCTGTAAATGGCAGCAAAATATTGTTGCCAAATTTTGTATGGTTGTTGAGATATTGTCCCTTCATTATGACTGATTATCAATATATTGAAAATCTGCTCACCCTGAGATTTGTCATTTGTTTTGGTAATTTTATAGACTAAATTAGACAATGAGTAAAACATTAAAAATGTTCCATTATGTGTTTTGTAATATCTAGTAAATTAGATTTAAAATTTGATTTTTACAATTTGAGATATACTCAATAATGTAAGACCTACTCAGACTAAGATGACATTGAAACATAACAAAATTCAAAAATTCACTCCATTTTCTGCATGTCTTATATTGGCCTAAAATTTGAATATGTTGTATCATTATGTGTCTACTTTATCTAAAAAAAAAAAGAATTAAGTCATTTGGGTAAGCATATCTATAATTATTGTTGTGAGAGTGTAACAAGCTCAGGCTGCCATATAAGGAAAAACATGCATAAACACTAGGTCCACTTGCATGGTTCATGCCATAGTTGTATACCAAGCATTCATAATCATTTTGGCATACTTATAACCATGTAGGTATCAAATGTTAGAATCTCAACACTTTGAGGAAGCCTTAGAGAGAGAACCAAACCTACCGTAAAGGTTGGTTACATCAAAAGGTAAGTAAAAATGATAATTAGATTCTAATGTGTATATGTGTGATAATTTTATGATGTGGTTATGTCCTATTACATGTATATGTGATTGAATTGTTACATTTTACATGTGAATACAAGTCACGTGAGAAGTATATGCTTTTAATGATTACTTAATGTACCATTGTTATGAACACTTACATATGGAACTAAAAAGACGCTATGACTGGCTTGTCAAATACTTGCAAATCACGTGAAAGATGGACTAATATGTCCCATTGGCATATGTTATGGATCAAATGGTTCACTTGTTATATGTTAGCCAATAAAATCAAATGTCACTTGAATCACATGAATTCTCGAGAGCAATGTTTGCCTTGCAAGGTCACGACACAAAAATAAATCTATTGCACTTTCACTTGCATAGTTAATTGTTATACTTGTAATGTATCCTGATGATATTCTTATGTTGGTTGTGTTATAAGAATCTAACTATTGTTTTTATTCATTGAGTTGCGACTCATCAAATTGTAAATTTTTTTCAGATATTGAAGCAAAAGATTATACATTTTGGTGCTTAGGGTTTTACATTAAGACACATAGGCCACAGGTCATCGACTAAACTCCAACTTTCTCTCTCCTTGTGCCATGTATACACATCTAGATAGGAACTAATTTTATAGTCACTAGCTTTGAAATTAGTTAACATATATATACATTAAATACATGTTGGATTATGTGCGTATGATGGATAAAGCTTTATATTATGCATTTTCAAACATGAATGCTATGACTTGTAAATGAAAATGGTTATTACATTTAATCCTTGACTTAGCATCCAAACATAAGGTATACACTTTCCTCTTACTTTTGCTTTAATAAATAATGACATGTTACAACTCTTTCCTTTAATAGCAAATTCAAATACAATATTTCCCTTGTTCAAGTTTCCTTACTCAAAATTGTCTTAACATGTGATGCTTCCCTATATATGGAGAGGTTTTATAATCCCTCAATCATTGCCTCCCTATATTCTTTGGAGGATTTCAATAATTCCCATACACTAATTTATATGATGTCTTCTTTAACTACTTTTGGATGATGCTATCTTCTTCTTTTCCCCTAGTTAGGAGCTATTTTGTTTCTTTCTCAATGTCAGGTTTCTTACTCACCACCTTATATGGATAATACCTACCACTCAATGACATGGTTCACTTGAATCTTTGCCTTATCCTCGTCATTATCTTTCCATACATCGATCTCTTTTCTTATCTCTCCCTCTATCTCATTAAAACTTTTCCATATGGCAAAAATTATCACACCAACATCTACTGGTGTGATCTCTTCAAAGGTCCTTATCACAACCTCCTTAGTGATTCTTGATCCCACCATGATGGGTTGCTAAGTAGAAGTCAATACATTATGATAAATAGAGATATGATTCCCTCAAGTGCTTAATTGTATGGAGATAGGTAGGAAAATTGTCTTAGAGTCGATCATGGTAGAGTTTATGGCATTCATTTAAGCACTGATCAACATCTTAGTGGAAGGCATAGTATGCATGAGCCACATAACCTTTTGATAAAGGTTTCAGTGGTAGTCTTAGTGGGAATGTTCGTAGAATTTCATTCTTCTAAAGTCTCTTAAAAGCCTCAAAATGTTTCATGCCTAAGTTTGTAAATTGCCTTGACTATCCCTATGGTTGTTAGCTCCTTTTCCCTGGTGCTATCTCATGGAGTCTAACTCTAACTCTTCTACTTAGATTCTTACACCCCTAAAATACTTAAAAGTCTTCACCAACATACATATATTTGTGTGCCAATTTCTGGCAAAGCTCTCCTATATATCATTTTAACTTGCTTTCTTGTTGTCCTCACCTTTACGACCATCTTCTTCCATCTTCTAAGATAGTTACAAAACCATTCACCATTATTCTACTTCAAAGCCTCTAAGTCTTAGAGAGTGAACTCTTACTCTGAGTTATAAGAATAGTGTTCTTAAAATGTCCTAATAGCTCCTTCCATTCTCCTTTTACTAACTTGGATTATGTGTACCAAGCCTTTAAAGATCCCTTTAATGAGAACTTAACAAATCTAACATGGACTTGAGTAGGACTCCCAATGCTCTTATGGTAAGCACAAAAGATTATATGTGATTCTTCAAGTACATCATCCCTATGAACCTAGTGATCTCGAGCATTCAAAAATAAGCAAGAAGGTTTTATTTTTATTTATTTATTTATTTATTTTTGTGTTCAAGCTACAAGTTCTTCAATATCTGCCTTCCTACTTTAATCCCTCAGCATCTAAGGTCTTTTGGATCCTCTCAAGTCATTGCCATTTCCTATGTCCTTGTCTAATGTTGGCATTATAGTAATGTAAGGTATGATAGCTAGATTTAGGACTTTTTACTAACTAAAGTTATTTTAGATATGTTTTTCCATGATTTTGTGTATAACTATGAATTTTAATGAATTAATGATTACTACATATATTTTAAATGTATTTAAAGAGATTATTTAATGTATATATTAGTATTTTAAAGAGAAATGATTTTATATTAATGAAATTATTATTTTTAATTAAGATTATGTGATTTTGAATAAATTTGAAAGAGTTTTATTTAATGAATATTTTATATTTAAGAAATTAAATTTAAATAAGTATTTAATGATATTTAATATTTTTGAGATGGCCTCATGTAAAGAAAATACATTTAATGATTTAAGGACTTAAAGATATGGGTTTAATTATTTAAGTATGAATTTAATTAAGATATAAGAAATTTATGAAAATTAATTTAAGTTAAATGAGCATATGATTCAAATAATTTTAATGTTAATTATATTATGCGAATTTACTATATTAAGTAAATATTCAAGAAATTTAATTTAATGATGTTAAGGATAATAATATAGTTAGATTTAATTCAGTTATTGTTTAAGTTGATTTAATTGAGAATGTTATATGATTTGGTTTAATTTAACATATTTAATGATGGAAAAATTAAATTATTTATGAGAGAGATTTTAATTAATTTTGAGAAATTAAATTATTTATAAAATATATTTTATGTCATGATGAGTAATTAATTAAGGATGATTTATTATTTGATTTAAGCAAATTTAATGTTAATGTGCTTGAGTGAAGATATTATATTTATGTTTAAAAGAATTGATTTAATTTAAGTTAAAGTATGTATTTTATGAAAATTGATTTAATTATGGATGTAGAATTTAATTTTATAAAAATTAAATATTTTATGGGGTATAGATTATAATTATGAGAGTTTTGATTATTATAATTCAATAAAAGAAAGAAAGAAAAAGAAAAGAAAACAAAAGCAACAAAAAAAAAAAAAAAAAAAGGAAAGCCAAGCCCTTGCATGCTTTGGCTGAGGAACTGTTTCTGCTAAGCCAAAACAGTATGCAAGGATAATATATTTTTTAAAAAGAAAAAATAAGAAAACATGTCAAAAACAAAACAGTATAGGATTTTTAATTGCACCTGCACCACTTGGCGCGTAGGAGGTTGGGGGCTTAGGATTTTGAAAATCTTCATATCTCTCCAATTTGAGCTTCATTTTAGGTACTTCAACTTTCTAAGAGAAGCTCTCTTTACAAATTCTCCATTGACACCTAATTTGCCAGAAAATAAGGCTAGACAGCAACAGACTTACTGGTCAAAATTTTAGTCAAAGTTTAGTTTTTTGTCGATTTTATACAAATAGTAGCTTGTATGATGACACTATTAGCTTTTACAGACTCCTAGCAAAAATATTTACCATATGACTTTAGCCAATTTTCTAATGAACACCACGTGTGGTGGTCAAGTGACAACCCAACCCGCTCAAATATTAATTAGCGCTAAAAATCACATTAATCATTTTGATCGTAATGATTTAAGTTTCACAAATTTTGAATGTCCCAATAGGATTTTACAAAAATTTTGTTATTTTTTAGTAATTATAAATCAAGTCTAAAAATATAAAAATGATATTTATGGGAGATTTATTATTAAAAATAGATTATATGTAATTTGAGGTTAATTATATATTTAGACTAAATTGGGCAAATATTGAGAGTTTGAGAATATTTATGAAATTGAGGACCTTAAGGCAATTAATGGGGAATTATTAATGGTTATGGTTAGAATTTATGTTATTATGATGAAATGGAATTAATGATGCTAAATGAGAAAGTAATGTAGTAAATAGACTAAATTGGTAGGCTTAGAAAAGTTTGAGGATTTAAAAGATTAAGATGGTTGATATGGAATTAATCATTGTTATACAAATATATAAATATTAAGTGATAAATTACGAGATCGTATATGACTATGGACCCAAATAATGAAAGTTATATATAAATGTAGTTTTTGAACTCAATTGCAAGTTTAGGAAAGTTTAGACTTAATGTCTTCATAGGCATTTTTGAACAATAATAATGTTTTATGCATAAAATATATTTTATGGATGAGTTTAGATAGTTCTATATATTTTAGTATTTTGATTATATTAATATAGATTTTTTTACATATTAAGGTATATGTGATGCTAGGGATTAAGAATGAAACAAGATGCAATCAAGGATTAACAATTTCAAGTGAGGGGTTTTATCATGGTTTTTAATGTCCATTACATACATGTATTATAGTTTTATATATAAGACAATGTATGCCAAATTATTTTGTACAAAAGTCATATGCATTTTATGAAATGAAATGATATGCCATGATATAAATGTATTGTATAAATGCCATGAGATGTTAGGATAGTTCAGGGAAAAAATGAGAATCTAAAGAGTCATAGCTAGCTATGCAAGGATTATAACCCTTATGAAATGAATGTAATGTTATGCATGCATAACACGATTGGTGAGAAAACTCTCTCGTGTAAAAGAAAAATGCAGTTGTTAAGGTAACTCTCCCACGAGCGCACGATTAGTGAGGCAACTCTCCTGTACGAGTAAGGTAGGGATTCCTATGGACTTGACTATCCATATGTGTAATGATATGCTATGTAAATGTTATACGTGAATGATGTGTCATGTAGTTAGAGATGCATTCATGTAATGGCATGTGAGCATGCATAATGGAAATATAGAATTCCTTACTGAGTTTCACATAAGGAAATCACTTCCCCGCACATTTTAAAGGAAAAGTATAAATGATGACTAAGCACAAAGATGATGTTAAAAGTCTAAAAGTTGGGATTAAGTAATAAGCACCATGTATGTGTTAAGACACTACACTTATTCCTCATAGTTACCTCAGTCATTATATATAAATATTAATAAGGATTATGTGTATAATTAAGAATATGATTGTTGGATTAGATTGGTTAAACCTAAGTCATGAACCTCTTTTGATCTTGACACTAGAGATTGATAAGTTCTATTGTTTTCATTAAGTGTTGTTTTGTAGTTTATATGATAGTTTTTCAATTGGAAATTGGATGGAAATCAAAATCTCCAACCTTGTGAAGGTCATCCAAATTCGCAGTGTATATCCCCTAAATTAGGACTGCGACTAAGCTATAAGGATGGAATGAGCTAGGCAAGAGGAATTCGTGAGCGAATTCGTATTCGTAACTTAGCCGAAGGAAATGAGCTTGATTCACAAGGGAATTTGCAATGGCTATCGTATTTTGTGTCATGACTGCGAATTTCATAGTGACAAAAGAGGGAACCAAAGTTACAGCCATAGCACACAAAGTGTCTAAGGTAATCGTTGGATATCAAAAAGTTGTGATTTCCTCATCAAATAAAGGAATTTGCGGTCTTAATCGCACCTAAGGCAAAGATAACTCGGGGACCACAACTTTTAAGTAGCATGTAAAACACAATGACTATTTTTTTTGAAGAACCAATGGATGAGTGACACGTGGACTAGCCATTAGACATAAAATGAGGTTCTCTACCACGATTTTCATCTCCTCAGTGCAAATTGGAAATTTGTGGCCGTCAAATGATAGTAGCGACCACAACTTCTGCTTGACAAGTATTTAATGCAAAATCTGCCTAGCATAACTTGAAAATTTAGGGATAGTTTTAGAGTAATGTCTTTTTGCTGGATGTAGGCTATAAATACTCCACCAAACATATGTTAATACAAGAGAATTGAATTAATTATAACCAAACTCTTGCCAACTTATTGCTCATTCTTTTGCTCTTCTTTAAATGTTGTTGATTGTTTAGTATGAGCAATAAACACCATTGTAAGAAGGTTCAGAGTTAGCCTTAATTCTAAATCTCTTGTAAAAGGTTGTAGCATGAGCCTAAAAATATTTGTAAGAGGTATTTGTAAAAGCTTAGAAAACACAAGTTATAAGAGGTTTTTGCGTGAGACTGGAAAACACAAGCTGTAAGGGTTTTTGTGTGACCCATAAACACAAGGTGCATAAGTTTGGAGTGAGCTTGGAAACATTAGTTTAGTTTAGTAAAATACCGAATTGTGTAGAATTGGGGAGTGGATGTAGGGTTCATAAACACCTGAACCGCTATAAACCTTTATGTTGATTCTTCTCATCTCTTTCTTCACTTCCTAAACTCATTAACCCTTTTTTTAATTTTTAATTAAACACCAATTCAACCCCTTTTCTTAGTGCCCTAGGCCAATAAGTGGTATTAGAGCCAAGTTTCATTAAAAATCTTAATTGTGTGAGTAAAGATCATGGCATAATAATGAATCCACACTCACCTCAATCAATATTTCGATGGAGCAGACTATACTTATTGAAAGTATGGATGGAAATCTAGCTAGATACAGATGTGGTAGATCTATGAGATATTGTTACAAAGGAGTGGAAGCCATACACCAAAGTAGTGGATGGAATCCCTAGAGAGGAGTGGGTTTAAGCACATATAAGAACCAATGGCAGAAATAAAAGAACCATGGCAATCCTTCTAAGCTTTCTCTCAAGAGAAGAAATTGGAAAGGTTCAACATTGCTTAACTACTTATGGTATTTGGAAGGCATTAGAGAATTATCTTGACGACACCACCTCAGTGAAATCTAGCTGACTTGAGATATACGTGATGGAGTGCAAGTTATTCATGATGAAAAAGGAAGAATGCATCACGACCATGACAAATAGACTTATAGCAATCGTTACCAACATGAAGAATTTTGAAAGAGTCCTCACCAATCATGAGGTATTTTGAAATCTTTAGCTCTTGAGAAATTTAGTGCTAGAATATGTAGTATCCAAGAGTCAAACCTAGAAATAGGGAAGGTGCCAATGGATGTCTTGATAGACAAACTCTTGACTCATGAGTTAGCCTTAACAAAAGATGAAGAAATGAAGAAAATAAGGGGTCAAGAAGAAAAATTTGAAAAACAAGAAGGGAAGACCTTAGCACTCAAGTCCATATCTAAGGAGAAGGAAGTAAAAGTAACTTTAAGTGGAGAAGAGAGCAATAAGGAGGAGGAGGAACTTGCAATGCTCTCTAAAATAACTAAGGAGTTTATTAAAAGAAGGAAAGAAAGAAGGAACTTCAAGAAAATAATTTCTACTCCCAAAGAAAGGTTAAATGAAGTCACTTGTTATGAATGTGGCCAACAAGGCCACATCAAATATGATTACCCGAAGTTGAAGAAAAAGAAGAAAGGGGATAAAGAAAAAAGAAAGAGCTTCAAAGCCACTTGAACTCTCAAGTGAAGAAGATGAAGAGGAAGAAGTTGCAAACCTTTTCTTCATGACTCAAGAGGATTCATCCAATGAGGTAAGCTCTTCACCTCACTCTTATTTAGATTTTAATAAATTATATGATGTAGATGATGAGCTTCTAGAAGCTTTCACTATGAAATATGACAAACATAAGTTATAAATGAAATCTTACAAGAAGAAGTGCACTAAATTAGAGAATTAGAGGATGAATTCAAATCCTTAACTAGTCTTGTAAGTGAATTAAGGGATTCAAATGAAGAACTCAAGAAATCAATGGAAAGTCTTTCCAAATCATCTTCATCTCTAATAAAGAAAACAAAATGACTCTTTGAAAGGAGAAGTCATTGAGCTTATAAACTCTATTTCTAAATTCCACAAGGGTAAGGAAGCTTTGGATACACTCATTTTATCACAAATACCTCCCTTGATTAGGCATGATCTAGCCTCTACTGCTACTCCCTCAGTCACAACATTCATCAAGGCCTTAACACCTCAAACTTCAAGTATTAAGGTTATTAGAAAAAAAGGTGCTCAAAGCACTAAATCCCCATTGCCTAAGGGCAAGAGAAAGGTGAAGCAAGGCCTTAAGCCTATTTCTAAAAAGGCTAATCATGCATACATGTACAATAAAAGGCATGTTAATCCTAACACACATAGAAAATTCACACCTACACCCATTCATGCTCACACACATATCATGTAGGTATGAGAAAACCCCCTGCTCATACCCAGTCAATGCATAGGAGAAAGACACAAAGGTCTAAACTCCAATGCCACTATTGCATGAAATATGGACATATAAATGTATATTGCTCTATTAAAAAGGCTCACATCAAGTTGGAGGATCCTTCAAAACTTAACCCCTAGGACCCAAGTATACTTGGGTACCAAAGCAAATGTGATTTATTTATGTTGTGTAGGGGTGCTTGGCAGCCACCAATGACGCAAATGATTGGCATGTGAATAGTGGATGCTCAAAGCACATGACGATCAATAATAAGCTATTCATGGCCTTAAAGGAAAAAGAAGGTGGCAATGTCATATTTGGTAACAATGCCAAGGGTAAGGTAATTAGCATTGAGACCATTGGTAAGCACGGTTGTTCTTTAATTAATGATGTTTACTTATTGATGGCTTGCAACATAATTTTCTTATTGTAAGTCAATTATGTGACAAAGGTAATGAAGTCACCTTTGACCCAAGAGAATCTCGAGTTACCACTTTAATGGATAAAAAGGTAGTTTTCAAGGGTGAAAGGAAAGTCAATACATATCTAATTGACTTAGACAACTTGGCTAACCAATCTTTTAAGTGTCTTATATCTCTTAGTACTGAAGCTTAGCTATGGCATAAAATGCTTAGTAATGCTAGCATGGAGCTATTGCAAAGCTTCTCAAAAGGAAAGCTAGTGGAAAGTCTTATAACTAAAGACAAGACATGTGGTCTTTGCCAAATAGGGAAGCAATATCAATCTTCCTTCAAAGCAAAGAATGTTGTAAGTACATCTAAACGTCTTTAATTAATTCATATGGACTTAGTAGGACCTACTAAGAGTGCTAGTTTAGGTGGAAAATATTATACACTACTCCTAGTTAATGATTACTCTAGGTTTACTTAAGTGTCCTTTCTATCTCATAAGTATGATACTTTTGACGCTTTTAAAAGTTTTGCAAAAAGAATTCAAAATGAAAAGGGTTACTTTATTTCTTCACTAAAAAGTAACCATGGAAAGAAATTTCAAAATTAGTCTTTTGAGTCTTATTGCCAAGAGAATGAGATTTTTCACAACTTTTTAACTCATAGAACACCACAACAAAATGGTGTTATGAAGGGAAAAAATAGAACACTAGTAGAGATGGCTAGAATTATGCCTAATGAATATTCTTTATCAAAATACTTTTGGGGCCGAAACTATCAATACTTTATGTTATATTGCAAATCAAGTTTTCGAAAGACCCATTCTCAATAAAACTTCTTATGAGCTATGGAATTGTAGAAAGCGTAAGATATCATACGTAAGAGTATTTGGATGTAAGTGTTATATATTGAATGCTAAGGATAATCTTGGGAAATTTGATTCAAAAACTAATGAAGGTATCTTCTTAGGTTATTCCACCTTTAGCAAAGCCTATATGGTCTTTATACGAGTTCAATGGTTGTTTAAGAGTCTATGCATGTTGTATTTGATGAATCTAGTAAGCTTGATCTTGGGAAATATTCTTTTTTTAATAATATTGTAGGTGACTTTAAGAAATTAGAATTGAAGCACACTACAAGAGAGGAAGAAAAGGATAATGATAAGGACAAATCATCAAGAGTAGATAAAGGACAACAACATCAATAAGTAAAATTGCCAAGTCAAGAACTACCTAAGGATTGGAGATTCTCCATGCATCACCCCAAATACTTAATTATTAGTGAGACTTTAAAGGGTATAAGTACTAGATCTCAACTTAACATTTTAGATAATAATCTTGAGTTTGTTTCTCAATTTGATCCGAAATCTGTTGATGAGGCTTTTAATGATGAAAGTTGAATGATTGCTATGTAAGAGGAACTCAACAAATTTGAGAGAAACAATGGGTGGGAACTTATTCCTAGGCCTAAGAAACACCCAATTGTAGGTTACAAATGGGTGTTTAGGAACTAGTTAGATGAGTAAGGGTTCATCAATAGGAATAAGGTTAGATCGGTTGCAAAAGGTTACAACTAAGAGGAAGACATATACTATGATGAAACCTATGCCCCTGTAGTAAGGTTAAAGGCCATTTGGATTCTTTTGGCTTATGCATGTCATATGAATTTTAAACTTTTTCAAATGGATGTCAATAATGCTTTTCTAAATGGTTTTATTGAGGATGAAGGGTATGTCGAACAACCCCTTAATTTTAAATCTCATAGTTTTCCAAATTATGTTTTTAAATTGAATAGAGCCTTATATGGTTTGAAACATACTTCAAGAGCTTGGTATGAAAGGTTTAGTTCATTTCTTTTAAAAAATGATTTTGAAAAAGGGAAGGTTGACACAACTTTATTTGTAAAAAGGCATAATCATGATACACTAATAGTACAAATTTATATTGATGATATCATTTTTGGTCCTACTAATGAATCTCTATGTGAGAAGTTTACTAAGTGTATGACTAGGGAATTCAAGATGAGCATGATTAGAGACCTTAAGTTTCTCCTTGGTCTACAAATCAAGTAGACCAAAGAAGGGATCTTTATTAACCTAGCCAAATGCACAAAGGACATTCTCAAGAAATTTGTCATGGATGGATGTAAAGTAGCAAAAAACGAATGAGTGTTATCATCAAATTGGATAAGAATGATTTGGGTAAGATGGTTAATAGGAAGAGATATCGAGGTAAGATTGATTCTCTACTTATCTTACCACTTCTAGACCTATATAATATTTAGTGTATGAATGTATGCTAGATTTCAAACTTGTCCCAAAGAATCACATTTGAATATTGTCAAAAGAATTTTCCAATATTTACATGGCACATTGCATTTAGGGTTGTGGTATCCTAGAGATTCTTCATTTAGTCTCATAGGTTACTCAGATGCAGATTATGCTGGCAGTTCTTTAGATAGAAAGAGCTTTTCTGGAATATACCAATTTATAGGAGAATGTTTAGTGTCTTGGTTTAGCAATAAGTAAGTTTAAGTCACCTTATCCATCACCGAAGCTGAATATATAGCTGCAGATTGTTATTGTACCCAAGTCCGTTGGATGAAATAACAATTAAAGGATTATGGCAAAGTTATTGATCACATTTCCATCAAAAGTGACAACATAAGTGTAATTAATCTTTCAAAAAATCTCATCCAACATTTTAGGAGCAAACATATTGACATTGGGCATCACTTTCTTAGAGATCATATCCAAAATGGAGATGTTATGTTAGAGTTTATAGACACAAATTATCAATTTATGGACATTTTTACTAAACCTCTCAATGATGAACACAATAACTTTATTATGAGAGAGTTGGGAATGCTTGATGGAAACTCCTAAAGTGAAAATTTTAGATCATTTTACATGTTGCATTATTCTATGATTGAATGATTGCCTTGTGATGTGTATGATGTTTGTTCTTTTAGATGTTTTAATTTCATGTGCAATTGTGCTTTTCAATGCCAACTTGTATAAATTAAGCATCAAAATATCAAAGTGGATCACAGTGTTAGATGTCAAGTCTTAAAACTTCATAGTTATTATTTTGCCTTGTAATTTGCAGTAGCTAATCCGTGATTCACAATCGTGAATTACAGGAACTCATCTTTGTGACTAACAACCATCAATTTATGATCGCAACTTTCAATCCCCACTTCGAATTTATTAAAATTTTAAAACTTTTGATTAGTGAATGTGCCATTTTTCAAGGATTTTTTGTCTATTACTCACAGTTTTTAGAATTAGCGGTCACGAATTTTAGATCACGATCATGAATTTAGGTAACTGCCACACATTTAAGCGATTTGATTGCCAACCATTGCTCTTCTTCATTTAATTCTTTTATGACCATTTTTAGTCATTTTTGCATCCTCTCTTGGCCTATATAAACCACCTCAATAGTGATTCATATCACTTTTGCTAAGTTATCTCTATCCATCATCTTCCTTACTCTTAAATCTTAAATCTTCCTTCAATTCTCAAATGGTTCCCAAGAAAGCTTCAAAAGTGGAAAAGACAAAGGTAGTAGCACAACCGTCTGGACCCTCAGCTTTACAACAAATAAAAGGGATTATGAAAGAAGAAAATGATTGCTATAAGGCAAATGCCTCCAAAATCATCTTTCTAAACAAAATCCCTTCTACCTTTCTCATTGAGTTGTTGAGAATCAAATATGAAATCTATGCATTTCTGTCTAACCTGGGGTGGAACAAATTCATATTTTGTGATGAGCCCGGATATGAAGAAATCGTGAGAGAGTTCATGTGTATTGTGACTCTAAGTTAGGATCTGAATCTCATACCGACCAATATGGGTTAGTATTTCATGCTTTTAGAGACCCTTATTTCATCACCTTTGAACAATTATCCAATCTTTTCAACCTTCAAGTCAGAGATGAAATTCCATTCATCATTTTCACCCTTGATATTATTTATTCTTAGTTTTGGTATGAGATTTCCATCGAGATCAAACATGATCCCAAAACCTTCTTAACCAAATACATTTGAACCTTACCTTTTTGGGCACTTCATCGTATCATCACCTTCTCTGTTAGTGCAAGAGGAGATGGTAACAAAAAGGTATCCCAAAAAATCTTGCTTTCCTTTTTTGTTTTGTCAAAAACATGCCTATACGAACTGGACGCTCTATTGTGGATCATCTGATTCACATGACCACCAAACCTAAGAGTTAGTTTCTTATCCCTTCTCATGTAACTGCCATCTGCCAATATATTGGTGTGCTTAATGAGAAAAACAAAAAATTCCACATTAAGAAGCTTCTTCCCACTCAAACCTTTATGGACCTCACCTATCTTATTAATGCAAAAGCCATTCATCCTGATTTTTATGCCTATACTTTGGGTGCCTTTGGAGTAAAAAAAGATGGAAACATCCCAAGCCTCCAAAAGAAAAAGGCTTGTCTTTAAAGAAGGAGCACAACTAGTCCCACCTCCTCAATCAAACCTTAAATCCAAAATCTCTCTTGCCTCTGTCAACTGAAAATTGGACAAGGTAATAAGGATGCTTAATAGAAGATTTCTCTTTTTTCCCCACCTACATAGTGACTTGGTGGATTTATAAGAGAAAGTAGGTGTTCCTCCCTACCATCTTCCAGATTTTGACGATTGAGAGGACACACCATAGGAGAAGAACAATCAAGAAGTTGAGGAAAGTGATGAAGCTGAGAGGGGCAGAGATAATGAAGAACAAGATGATTCCAAAGATGATGACAATTCTCCGATCTTTTAGATTATCTTTAGGATTTGTGTTGTTTTTGTGTTGTTTTTCCTTATGTAAACATTGGTTGATCCCACAGTTTATAAATAAATAAAAGTGTTTGATTTGCAATTCTTTGTCTCATATGCTATGTGTTTGAAATTTTTTTATATGTGATTTCAATTCTTATGATTATGAGAGTTATTATTTGCTCCTTATGATCACTTTATCTCACCTAATGCATTTCATATACTCTTCCATATTTACCCTCTTTTTTATCTTGTCAAAGGGGGAGAGTAAAGTATATAGAGAGAGAAAAATAAGTAAAGCAAAAAGGCATAAGTTGAGGGGGAGCATTTTTTTTCTTCAAACTTAGAGTGCTTAGATTTTTTCTTTGATCATTGACTAGAATTTCTTTAAGTATTCATTGATTATTTCATCATTGACCATCCCAACTTCACAACTCATGCATTTGATTTTCCATGAGATCAATCTAAGTTGTCAAAATAAAAAAGGGAGAGATTGTTGGACTAGGTTAAACCTAAGTCATGAACCTCTTTTGTTCTTGATAATAGAGATTGATCAGTTCTAATGTTTTCATTAAGTGTTGTTTTGTAGTTTACAAGATAGTTTTTCAATTGGAAGTTAAATGGAAAGCAAAATCTCCAACCTTGTGAAGATTATCCAAATTCACAGTGTATATATCCTAAATTGTGACCATGAATAAGCTATAAGGATGGAAAGAGTTAGGCTAGAGGAATTTGCAGGCAAATTCGCAGCTACGACTTAGCCAAAAGAATTGAGCCTGAGTCACAGAGGAATTCATGGTGGCTATCGCATCTTGTGTCGCGACTATGAATTTCATAGTGATAAAGGAGGGAACTAAAGCCACAACCACATCACACCAACTGTCCAAGGTAACTATTAAAAATAAAAAAATCGTGAGGGTGAATTTTTTATCACGACCGCAACTCAAGAAGTTGTAATTTCCTCATCAAATAGAGGAATTCGCAGTCTCAGTCGTGCCTAAGGCAAAGAGAACTCGTGATCGTGACTTTTAAGTAGCAGGCAAAACATAACAACTATTTTTCTTAGACAACCAATGGATGAGTGACACGTGGACTAGCCGTTAGACACATAACGAGGTTCTCTGATGCGATTTTCATATCCTCAGTGTAAATTAGAAATTCATAACTGCAAAATGATAGTAGTGATTGTAACTTCTGACACACATTTAATGCAAAATATGCCTAGCATAACTTAGAGATTTTGGTATAGTTTTAGAGTAACATCTTTTTGGTGGATGTGGGCTATAAATACTCTAATAAACATATGCAAATGAAAGAGAATTGAATTAGTTGTAACCAAACTCTTGCCAATTTACTACTCATTCTTTCACTCTTTGTAAGTGTTGTTGATTGTTTGGTATGAGTAATAAACACCATTGCAAGAATGTTAAGAGTCAGCCTTGATTCTAAAAGTCTTGTAAGTGGTTATAGTGTGAGCCTAAAAACATTTGTAAGAGGTTTTGATGTAAGCATAGAAAACATAAGTTGTAAGGGGTTTTTATATGAGCTAAGAAAATATAAGTTGTAAGGGTTTTTGTGTGAGCCATAAACAGAAGGTGTATAAGTTTAGTGTGATCTTGGAAACACCAGTTTAGCTAAATGAAATATCCAACTGTGTAGAATTAGGGAGTGGACATAGGGTTTATTAACACTTCAACCACTATAAACCTTTGTGTTAATTTTTTTCATCTCTTTCTTCACATCCTAAACTCATTAACCCTTTTTTTTAACTATTAATTAAACACCAATTCAACTACCCCTTCTTGGTGCCCTAGGCAAAAAATGATTATTATATATTTTATATTCTTAGTTATCTCTGAATTGTATTATGTATGTAACAACTAAATGTTACTAATTATGATATACAATAAAACTATAATGGGATGAGTGTAAGAATGAATAATTTAATTCTAAAGATAGTTTTATGCAAGTTTATTTTATATATATACGATCTATGTTATTGGCCCTTGAGCATTGAGAAGGATGGTCAAATTAGCGAGGAGTTTAAAATTTTGGAGGGAAGGCGAAAAATATATAAATAGAGAAGAAGGAGAAGACGTGAGCACATAATATTTTATAATGGTTTGGGTGTTAATGAACCTATATCCACTGCCTAATTCCTCACAATTGGTTATTCCATTAACACTAAATGTTGTTTCCAAGCTCACACCAAACTTGTACATTTAGTGTTTTATGGCTTACACACAACTTTACGACTTGTGTTTTAAGGCTCATATAAACACCTTTATAAGGCTCATACTTAAACTATTACAATAGTTTTTCAACTAGGCTAACTCTCAAACCTAACAATAATGGTGTCTAATGCTCACACCCAACAATATCAATTGACATACAAAGAATTAAAGGTTGAGAAACAAAATTGTAAGAGTTTGGTTATGTTCAATATTATTCTCTTGCATTCATGTTTGTTTGGTGGAGTATTTATAGGCCATAACCACCAAAGAGACATTACTAAGAAACTATGTCTAAGTCTTTAACTATGTGTAAGTCTTTAAGGCATGCTAGGTAGATCTTATATTAAATGCTTGTTAGATACTATTTGCAGTCATGACTAATGAGTCATGGTCGCGTTTCACTTCGTGATAAAAGGTTAAAATCATGGTAGAGAACCACATTTGTATCTAATGATTAGTCCATGTGGCATGTTATCATTGGTCTTCTAAGAAAAATAGCCATTGTGTTCTTTCAACCAATCAAAAGTAGAGATCGTGATTTAATTTCTTCTTGGGCTCAATTGACATTGCAAATTCGTCTGTTTGATAAGGATAAATTGCTTCAGTAGGTTATTGTCTTGAAAGCTATTTCACTATCACGAATTTTGATATATCAATAGCTATCTTGGACACTTAACAAGCTTTGGTCATAGGCTTAGTCCCCTTCAATAAACTATAAATTTTGTGATCGTAATTCCTAATACGAAGTGTACTGTGAATTTGACTACTTGGTTTTCATTATTTTCTTGCCTAGGTTGTAGCAGTGATTTCTTTCATGAATCTGTCTAGACCAAATTCTTCCATTAATCTTGCAATGTTGCGGTTGCAAATTTGAAGTTCTTGGCTATGAATTACAATGTCTTTCATAAAGCATGAGACTTATACTTCCATTCAACTTCTAATGCATAATTATCTTAAAAACTGCAAAATCAACACTTAAAAAATATGTTAGAACATATCAATTTATACTGTCAAGATCAAAAAAGTGTTTTGACTAAGGTTTGACCAATCTAGTTCAACAATCTCCCCTTTATTTGACAACTGAGATTGATTTTGCAAAGAATAAAAAGTTGCATTAGTGTGAACTTAAGATAGTTAACTTAGTTTAAAAAATTAAACTTTATAAAATACCAATTTGAATTTGAAATGCAAATATAAATTGAGTTTGCTTTATAACAACCATATTCATTTACATAACTCATATCATTCATGTTCAAAATACATATGCATAAAGGTTTTATCCATCATACACACAATCAAACATTTATTTGATGTACATATATGTATATGACACAAGGAGAGAGAGAGTTTG
>CATIWR010241259.1:0-24154 GCA_949677035.1 Omphalea diandra | reverse complement strand
TATATATATATATATATATATATATATATATATATATATATATATATATATATTGTGTGTGTGTATATATATACATGCGTGTGTGTGTGTATACATACAGACATACATACACACACACACACATATATATTCTGAAGTATAGGGTTTGGATACTTTGGTGCATAGAGACACATAGACCACAGTTCATCAGCTGAATTTAAACTTTTTCTCTCTCTCTTTGTGTCATGTACATATATCTAGATAGGAATCAATTTATGGTCACTAGCCTTAAACATTAGTTAACATATATATATACATTAAATAAATGTTAGAATATGTATGTATAATGAATAAACCTTTATGCTTATGTATTTTTAGACATGAATGTCATGATTTGTAAATGAAACGTGACAAGCTACCCCCCTAGTATGAACCTCAAGGCATGTTGGCACTTCTCCTCCTTCAGGTCTGCCACTCGAAACATGTCTGAGGGCAGAAGTTAAGGAACTAATCATGCATCTAATCCCTCGTACCATAAGAGAACCCTCTCCCCAATATACCACTCTTTGAATGAGGGTCTTACTAATAAGCTTCACACATATGAGCGATTCTCCACCTTTACCACCTCTAACTACCACATATGGGTTGGGCTCTTCCAATCCAATCACAGGTGCAAAGAGAATAAGAGAACCCTAGCTTCACCATTATAAGTATATAACCAAGATTAATAAATAACACATGAACTAATGTTTAACTTTGTTTTGCAAGATGAATGCACCTGGTCGAAGGTCATAATGTTTATGCAATTATGCTTGATCTCGACATATGATTCTCGATGGCATGTAAAACACCACCTAGCGAACTACTAGTAATGATCATCTATGTCTAGTAGAGGGTTGCCACCCTACAGCAACCTCAGCTCCATTGCCCAAGCCTATCAAGAAACACAGGCGTCAGTTTGGAAATTATTAAAGAAGTAAATAAATGAGTAAAATAAGGAAATTTGAGAGAGTAAGTACCACAAGCACCACATATATATATGATTACCCCTATTACATCGCTTTAGGAACCTATATATGCGAGAGCCACAAATCCCTAATGGAAATGCACATATATGATTACCCCTATTGCATCGATTAAGGAACCTATAAATATACACGAGAACCGAAAATCCCCAAGCGAAATAGCAATTAACCCCTTAATCCTTAAACATTGACAACAAGTAAATCTCAATAATGTTTGCAAGGTTCATAAATAAAGTCTCTGACAGATTGTACAAGAGGAAGCACTAGGCCACTTGGCCCCCCAGCTTTTGTGGGTTGTCATTAATAGTAACAGGTTCCTCAGCCTTCAAGCTAGAGCACTCAAAGGTCAAGTTCCCCTTTGTTTAGGGAACACACCAAAGCAATTGATGAACATAGTACCTCTGTAGTACCAGCTAGTATAGGCCAGCATCTAGGGGAAAAGGGATCTTAGAATGGTAGATCCCTTGTGAGGTAAGTTAAGTCCCTCGGTATGATAATCACCTCCCTAATCTATGGTAAGTAAAAGGTATGAGTGGTATCTATCAACTACTCAATAAGTGTCTGCATCATAATAGAATCGCTTCGTGCGGATTTATCCAGAAGCATCTAAGGAAAAGGCATGAGACTGGTCTCATATAAGCGAGCAACCACGTGAGCCGGTAGCTCTCTGAACCAAACCCCAGTTGAGGTAATAGGCCTGCCTCCTTTACTAAAGGAGACATTACCCTGCAAGTGATAGAAAAAGGCTAAATTCAATTTCCATAAAAAATAAAAATATAATGGAAGAACTAAGGTAAACACAAGCAAAAAAAGGAAGGGGGCATTCAAAGGAATAAAAGTATCCACATACAGACATGCAAATCAAGGAATAACGCTAATCAAACCTGCAATTGCAAAAATGATAGAAAATCAAATCAATAATCTCAAGAATGTAAAATATGCAATTTTGCAAACCAAAAAATGATATTCCATTTTTTCATGTATAGATGTTTATAAAATGCAAGATCAAAAAGCAAAAAATAATTGGAGTTTTGTGCGACAAAGGATAATTTAGGAAGTTTCGCAAAAATTGTGAAAATTTTCCTTAAAATTTCATAAAGATTCTGAATTTGATTCATCAGTTGAGTACACAGGATTTATAAAGTCAGCATGATCCAATTCAAGCTTAGCAAAAAATTCATAGAATAATAAATCAGAATAATGAACAAATTATTCTAAGCCACAGATTTCAAAGAACCAACATATCACACAAATCGACACAATAAATTAATAAATAGACAACAAAATAAAAATTTCAAAATTAAAAGGTAAGTGTCCTATAATAATTTTAAATTTTTTAAGCTAACCTGGTATTCACATGCAAAAGGCAATTTTAAGATAGTGCCTAAAGTCTAAGGAGACAAAAATGAAAAAATGAAATTAAATAAAAATTTAAAAAGTAAGGAAGTATGACTTAGCACACCAGAAGCTGTCCCAACCAGTTGATGATATAGATCGTAGACGAATGGTGTGTCCCGACGCTACTCAAAGCCCTTCGACATGATCTTCAAAGTGACTCCTATTAAAGGGAAAGTTGAGGCGAAACCTCAGGCAGCATTTAAGTGCCATAAGGCATTGTAAACAGTGGCCTCACCCTCAGACAAGTCGATGACAACATCAAACATAGGGTTATTAAACTCAACAATCACAAGAAACTCTATAAGCAAAAGGAAACCCTACAAAGCCTAAGTCTAGAGAAAATCTAATGAGAGAAAGAAAAGAGAATGAGGAAAAAAGCACAAATGAGCTTTAGGACTGTCTATAGCCCTTATATAGAAGAAAAAGTTTGTATAGACAAGACTTGTTTATACAAATAATTCATACCCCTCCATATCACACAATTTCTATACCGCACCACTTTACATATAAATGCCCATCAAGTTGGTTGTATAGAGAAGCCATATGTCTATACAAATCACTAAAGTTTGGCAGAAAGAAAAAGCCTTTAATAGAAATGACCAAATCGTCGCGACATTACCAAAACTCAGGAAAGTAGTTTTAATCTCTAAATTATTTATCAAATTACCAAGGTACCCCTCAAATACTAGAATTAACCCTCCCAAGGACAACAAAGAGAATTGCAAAGTGAAATCCATATTTCTAAAGCCAACTCAACCAAAGGCATGCACTCAACAAAATACATAATAGCACTAAACTCCAAACAACTATTCCAGCATGAGTGTATCTCCAGGATAGCTAGAAGGGTTGTAATGACATAAACTCATCCCTATGATTCTAAAAGGGTAATTATCACATAAAATCACCTCAAGGAAAACTCCTAAACTAGATTTCTCTGCTAAAAGGCTGAGACACCTTGAATAGATTCAAGAACATTAATAGCTATAAAAAGACTATTATAGGCTGGTACCAACTAGAGAACTACCAAAACAAACTTGATACCTATTAGAAAGCTATTAAAACCTCTAGTACATGCTAGAAAGCTTCTAAGATACCCAATAAATGCTTATGAGTTACTGGAAACATATAGAACATATTGGTACCTACTAGAGAACTATCAGAATGAACTTAGTACCTGCAAAAAGTTGTTAAGATCTCTAATGCCTATTAGAAAGCTGCTAGATTGCCTAGTACCTATTTGGAAGCTATTAAAATATACAAAATATATTAGTACCTACTAGAGAGCTACCAAAATGAACTTTAGCACTTGTTTGAAGAGCTGCTAGAGAATTGTATCCTTTGGTGTCCTTTTTAATGTTTACATTTCTGCATGACTTTTTTTAGCCTTGTTCAAAATGACCATTTCTTAAATGCCATTTTTCAAGCCCCACAAAGTAGGGGCCAAACTATGAGCATCAAATTTTAGGCCTCAGCATACAAGTCCGATGATGAGAACTATTGAAATTATTTCCCATAATGTATGGAGAAGTTGTAAGGGAAGGAGAAAAAGGCCTCAATAAGCCTTGAATTAAGCCCTAAACCATATAAAGCCCACCAAGTTCTTTCAACCATTGTTTCAATGGCTCTATAGCCAAGTTACTTGGCTTTACAACCATCTACTTGGTTATATAGCCAATTATAAAACCCTAGCCAATAGAACATTTTAAAATTTTTCCCCTTTAAACCCTTGGCTATACGACCAACATAATGGGTTGTATAGCCAATCTCTTGGTTGTACAAACCACTATGAAACTCTAATTCTAGAATATTCTTGGCTCTTATCTGTCATAGCTCAAGAATAAAATGAAACCAAGCCTATCCTAGCTCCAGTGCACTCTCTCATCATCTATAAATACCCCTTCACTTGAAAATTAGGGAATAGCTTGAAAACTCTAAAGTTACATTACCAAAATCTCCACTCAAATACCCTAAAGACACATTAACTAAAACTTTATCACAACGACTAAAAGATCTAAGGCATAATTAAGGCATTTGATACTCTACTTTGAGCATTCTCATTGCATTGTTGAAGGATAATATTAGCCTAAGTGCCTCTAAAAACAAGAACAATATCCAAAAGCATCTTAGTGTCCCCACCCCTTTCTCTTTTTTCCCTTTTGCTTCTTCTCTTTTTTTTTTTTTTTTGAAAAATCCAATTTAAGTGGGTTGTATATAATTCTAGCAATTTGTACAAACCACTTATTGGTATGTACAACCTTCTTTGACTATGAAAAGTTTGTAAAATTCTTCTCTGATGCATTAGGATTCTTTCTCTTTTAAACTTTGTAATGGATATCTTAAGAGCTCCATTGATAGAATAGGGGTAGGTTTTGTGATTAAGACCCTTATTCAATCAAATAATAGGGCATTGATCAAGTTTATGAGTGTTTTATGATTTCCATATATTAAACTTTCTCCTTTTTTCTCTACTCTATGTTCTAATGTGTGATGCATTTTTTGTTTTGATGTTGTTTTGGCCATGACCAACTGAGGGATTTACCATCTCTATGATCTTGAAAGCCTTGTTATGACGTCATCATTTTGATTATGGTTAAGCTCTAATCTCCATCATCATGGAAATGGGTGATTAGCTCTCTAGCTAACTTACTTCATTCACTTTCTTTTGGATAGCATTTAGATTGGAGTTAAGGCAGAAAGATCCACTCTTGATGACCCCTATTTATGTTATGTCTCATGCTTGTCATCTTACACACATCTTTGGCCTTATAATTATCCCTTTTTTATTAACATCCTAGCTTCTAAAAATGGCTAGTGATTTTTATGGATGTTTAGCTTTTTAAGAGAAATATGGAAGAGGGTTCAACAACCCTAAAATCTCACTTGTTAAGGTATTACCCAAGGCTTTTAACATCCTCCCAAAGTGCACTTGTATTACATATTTATGACATTCCATATTTTATGATTCATATGTTTGTGTCTTATTTATTATTACCATTATTATTATATGGTTCACATAATGTTAGGATGGTGTTGACTTTGAACTTAAAATATGTTTAGGTTTCCTTGACTTGGAGATTTTGTGAGATCCTTCCTTTAAGTGCATCCTATTGTGCCTTTACTTTGTTGCCTTATTTCTATGATGATCACTAACTTGGGTTTTCTTTATGTAGGTAACTACAAGTGCATGGTTATCTTGATTATGCATGATTTTGGGTATTTGATATGCATGACCTCCCTACTTGGTGTTGCATGCCCCTCGTTTCCTTTAGTATGATTATGATGCCTTAATGATAATGTGCTTAATTGGATGCGCCAGAAACATGTTTAAGTAAGATAACCAAATTAATTAATGACAATGATAAAATGAAAAAAAAGTGAAACAAAGATGCCCAAAGGTTGGTTCCCTAAATCCGGGCAGTTTAGGGGTACCTAACCTCTGTCCCAAGTTGTACATAATTTATAACCCAATCTTTGTTAGGTTGAAGACAAATTGAGCCTTTTAAATGACTTAATTAGTTTTAGAATTTATCGTTGCCTAAATTTTTGTCCTAATCAAAGTCAAGTGGCGACTCCACACTCCTTAAGGATGATACCAATGTATTGTCTCGTTTTGGTCTCCTTTTATCACAATTGGAAAAAGGGGCTTCAATCTTGCTTGAGGCTTAAAGGATCCCTTGTTGATCCAAACACGAGCTACAAATCGGAGTTAATACCAATGTATGACCTCTCATCTTCTTGATCCTCGTTGATCAATAAAAGGTAGCAGCCATAAACAAGATTACACTAATTCAAGCAAAACTCTGAAAATTGATGGCGCTCACACACACATTATTTAGCACATTGCATAGGGAAGAGAAAGTTTTTACTTATTGTATTTAGGTGCATCAGCATTGTTGTTCATTTTTTCCTAATCCATTGTATCAGCTTCAAATCCTTAATTTTTTGCTTCCTAACCCTTACTATTCTGTCTATTGAGATAATGTGATTCAAAAATGTGAGTGAGAGGTATAGAAATCAGAAAATGATCAAAATTTTTCCTCAATTTTTTCTCACATTCAGGTTATGAATTGAAAGAAGTGTTGAGAATTGAGAGAACTAAGAAATTTAAAAGAGCTAGTGATGGATTTACAGTTGGAAGAGGGGCAAAAATGGATAATTTGCACAGAGGCATTTTAGTCTTTTCATTTTATTAGTCTATTCACTTGATAACTCAGTATTGAATTGCAAAGTCAGCACTGGAGTTATGTTAATGGGCTTGAAATTAGAGCTAATGACTACAATTTATCTTTTAATTCTATTAATTTCTTTAAAAAATTCAAATATCCACTAATTAATAAAATAATTGGTGATAAAATTAGTGAATAAAAATGTGTGGAATATATTTTATTATTTTCATTTAAATAAATTATATATTTTCAAAATTTCCAATCAGGCCCCTATCATGAATGTGAAACTTGAGCACAATCGCAGAGCAAGGTAGAGAGATGAGTTCCCGGGGAGCCAACATGTTGATATCGAGGGCAAACGGAATTAAGTCAAAGTTGCAATCTGCACTAGAAGAAATCACCATATAAATCGAGGACGTTTCTCGTCAGCATGCTGGCCATGCTGCCTTTAAGGGCAATAACGCTGAGACCAATTTCATTTTGAAGATTGTTTCGCCCAAATTCAGTGGGCAGACTCTCGTGAAGCGCCACCGTATGGTCTATGATGCTGTGGCCGACGAGCTAAGCTCTGGCTTGCATGCTCTTTCCATTGTGGCCAAGACTCCCGAAGAGGAACCAGCAAATTCAGTTTCTGCTTCTGCTTCTCTTGGATAATCTTATCAGAGGTTTGTCTAACTAATTCTACTTCATTTTTTCCTCAATTGGGTTTTTTCTCATATGCATATATAATGTGATGGATTCAGAGATTACTACTGTGTTGAGTTAGACTGATTTCAAAAGAATGGATAATTTACAATAAAGACAATGAGGAAGTTATTAGTTATGTTGAACTTGACTTTATCTCTATTGGACATTCCTGAGTCATTATCTCTATTGGACATTCAACATTATAGTTCCAAGATTCGCTTCTGGAACTTAGCTTTCTGGGTTCCATTGTTTTTGTATTATTGTTTACTCGGTTTTATTATTGTGCAGATTTTACAGCTTACAGCAATATGTTGATATTTTAATCTGTAGTGTAAATTGTAGAACATAGAAGTAAACTGTTGTTTGGTGGTCTTTGACATCGTGGTTTACAAATGTGGTTAGCACTGTTGATTATGATTCCACAGGTTTTCGTTTCTTATGTAACATGCAGTTATAACAACATATTTGTTTGATTTTCTCCAAGAAATTTAGCAATCCAAGTATATTTCTATGGATTTAATAATTCATGATTCGTTGACATCACATGAGTGTTGAGATTTTAAATGTATACTAGGTGTTCTATCATAGTCATCTAAACATCTAGATATATGGAGAAGGAGTAAATATGTTTTCTTAAATTCATAATTTTAGACATTTTTTCTTAAATTTTGGTTAAGTGCCTGTTTGTTTGTTTGTAGATAATTCAGTAGCGATCACAAAACTTCAAAACTTTTTCTATGTTTCTTGAAATTTTAGTATTTATTTATTTATTAATTATTAGGAAAAGGACTAAATTTTTAGCTGTTGTGTTACTGATTTTGTAAGGTCTAGTGATGCTATATGCTTCTAACTAACATTTCCCAATAATTTGTTACTCTTTTCTTTTCTTTAGTTCTTTTTTGAACTTCTGTAACTTATATATGTTCAATTTTCCATAAACTCTGATGTCCTTTTGTCTGTTGTAGGATTTTAATTTTATTGATAAGTTTGGTGATCACTCTCCTTTAGCAATTTGCTTTTTTCCCAGTTTTTATATTTTTTATAGTTTCATCAATTATTTAAAATTTGAATAATTTAAAACTATTAATAGTTCATTCGAAATTTGTTTATATCCTAAACAATATTTACCAATAAACTACACACAACACCATGAAAACCTCGAATTTTGCAAAGTGAAATAGTTACCAACCATGTATTTTGAAGAAGAGTAACAAGAAAAAAGTCCAAATTCAAGATCGGATTTTTTTCAATGACTGATGGAAAAAGCACAGTCGTCAGTTATGGTAGAGATGCAGGAGCAGGAAGCAATGCAGTTACTGGTAGAAAATGGATCAGTGACCAAGGAACATATCATAGGTCCTGTGATTAAGTAAAGTCGTAATTTTCCTTGTGGGAAATAAATAAGAATTCTTGATTTCTTCTGAACTAAATTTCTAAGCTCTTTCTAAATTTCTTATAAAAAAGAAAAGGAAAGAGAGCAGTGGAGGAAACTTGCCCATGCTGTGTTGATAATATCAAAAGAAACAAAAGAAAAAGCAATAGGGATATTATAAATGATTCAAATCGATTTTTAGTTGAGCAAGGATGAGACTCCATTCATTGAAGTAAGTCGGTCTCTTTCTCAAGCTTGTTGATACTGAAGTTGACATTAGAATGTGTAAGGGAGAGTAGGATTCAAAAGAAAAATGCAGATTTACATGTCAAGAGATGAAGAAATGTAGGCAATTAGGTAAGATACAGATTTTAGATTTAAAGGAAGAACGTGAGGGTCTTGATAAGAGAAGAGGAGGTTAGTGAACAAATTTTTTTTCTTTTAAATTTGTTTTATCTTCTTGACAAACATATTTATCTTTGACTAACAGAAATAACACCAAAATCTTATGGAAGGAGTTACTAGTTTAACAGAATAATAATATAAAGATGCTTTATTGTATTTGATAAAAATTAGGGACCAATAAATGTATTATGATAAGACAGTGTGAAATAGTAATTTACCCATATATTTATGTTTCAAAGCTGTCTTTGGTCTTTTATAGATCAGATGAAGTTTTCTTCTCTTCTCTCGATACTTTTTCTTTAATCCCTTTATGAACAAGATTTCTTTTGCAATTGTTCTTCTTAGCATAAAGTTTAGTTACTTTTTTAGAGGCTTTTGTGCTACATGTTTATTTTAAATATTGATAAAAAGGATATGTGAAAAAGAAATATTGCTGAAAAACGATAAATCAAATATTTCATTGGGGCTTTTAAGGAAAATTTTTAACATACAACACGGTTGTGTAATAGGGAATACAATTTCATAGTATTTCGTTCATCAGCGAGAAATTTTATTCACCTAGTGAGTATAGGCTAAACTACTGAATGTGGGTATAACAAAAATGGTCTATAGATTGTGTTCTTAAATTTCAAATTTATGTTCTCTTAGCTGTTGGAAAACTGATGCTTGTTTTATTCCTTATTCTCTCTTGCTTTATGTCTGCAGAAAGATCTTTTACTACCTTTTCAAATTCTCTCTTGGCCTTTTTTTTTTTTTTAATTAACTCTATCATCTGATATTTAGTTGCCTTTTTTGCTGCTTTTTACCTGAGGAAAATGAGAATTAGACCTTTGATTAGTTGACTTTTTACTCCAAGCTAATCAAAATTTATAGTGCTGTCACTTGCTGTCTAATATTTCTGGCTCTGTTTTTGATTGGCACCATTATCATTTGCTATGTACTCGTGTAATTTTTCTGTGTCCTACAAGTCCTCATAATTGATGACAAAAGTGTGACCTACAAATTGCAGGGGTAATTAATCAATCTGGATAACATGCTTTGAAATTCAGATGTAGGCATACTAGTTAGTTTTGTGCTAGATGACAGGTCCAGTTAGCTAAATGACAGGGGTCTAGTAAAGTAAATTGCAATGCTAGATGACAGGTCCAGTTAGCTAAATGACAGGGGTCTAGTAAAGTAAATTGCAAATGGGTTAATTACTCTAAGCCTCCCCTATATTTTACCACAAGTAACTAATTTGTCCTTCCTTTCTATAAATTATACTAAAATATCCCATTTGACTCCATTAACTCTATGGTCCTAGTGTTATCTTTTCTGTTAAAATTATTTAAAATGTCAATAATACTCTCAATTTTATATTAAATTTTCATGTCTCACTAACCATTTTAGTAATAAAAATAAAATCATAATCAATGCCTTAAAACAACCCCCCATTTTCTATCTTTCTGCCTCTTTAGCACATAACAGTATAGATCAGTCAACCAAAATAAGTCAATCAGTTAATTTTTCAAAAAAAAAAAAAAAAACCGTAGAGCTTCAGTGGCGTTTCCCTGATAAGTGTAACCAGCAATTATAGCAGTCCAAGCCACAGCATCAAGTTGATCTATTGATACAAAGGCTAGAATAGTATATTCTAATCTGCCACATCTAGAATACATGGTAATCGTTGCATTCTCTCCATGTCAGGTTTGCTATCAAACATTTTTTATTGCATCTGCACGAATTTGGGTACCCGTATTAAAATCTGCTAGTGCAAAGCATGGTTGGAAAACGTTTATATGTTTGAATGAATTTAAAACCTCACTTTTATTTTCCAAAACTCAAATGGTCTAAACCACCAAAATAAATATGTTTACTTATCTAAATATGTTTCCAACAAGCAAACCGCATGAAAAATCTACACACAAACCCAATTACACACACACAAATATATATATATATAATGCTATTGGAAATCTATATATAAAACCAAAGTAATCTGTCAAAGTTGAAAACAACAAACCAAAAACCATTAATGAAGGAACCTATACATTTTGAAGCCAATGTTTGAACCCAAAATTGCAGACTAGACCCACCAGGGAAAAGTGCAGAGGAGAAAAGTGAGGCTTTCTTTGATGTTTGAACCCAAATGCTAAATCTATATATAAAACCAAAGTAATCTGTCAAAGTTGAAACCAACAAACCAAAAACCTTTAATGAAAGAACTTATATATTTTGAAGCCAATGTTTGAACCCAAAATTGCAGACTAAACGCACCAAGGAAAAGTGCAGAGGAGATAAGTGAGGCTTTCTTTGATGTTTTAACCCAAATTTGACAGCCCCTTCTTTATTTTCATCAGCTTTTCTCCATTCATGCACGACCAATCATGCTTTTGTTGGTATATGCCAAGCTGCCTTAGCAAGAAGAATGTGAGTGGCAATGTAGCTCAAGGGCGGCTGGAACTCAACCTCCGCCACCACTACTACTTGTTCCTCTTTGAAAGTCAAATGAGCTAACATCATCTTTTGTTGTTGAGGCAGTCATTGATCATGGCCTCAGGAGGAGGTGGGTTGGAGGCAGCAAGAATGGCAATGTTGACGATGGAGAATGAGCAGAGGGAGGAGAAGGAATAGGGCAGTGAGATTGTAATCAACAGAAAAAATAAAAAAGGAAAAAATGAAATTTAGATTAAGACATTAGGTTTAGTAATTACTAAGGGAAATTATGGTATTTTAAAATTATTTTAATTCTTTGACCAATATTATATCTTTGACTAACAGAAATTTATATTAAAAATTGACAGAATGATGTGATAGTTTAATAGATAGTTTAATAGAGTGAAAATTAAGAGACTTTTTTGTATAATGTACAAAAGGTAAAGTCGACTTACTTATGGTAAAACACAAGGGGCTTATAATAATTAACCCATTTTAAATCTAGACTAAACTATAGGGGTCCAGTTAGCTAATATTGTTTAAATCAACTTTATAGGTAAAAAAATTTATATAAATTGTTGTCATATGATATATGGCTGGCCTCTTAAAGTTTCAAAACTTCCACTAACAAGAATCTTGGATGTCGCTGCAGATGGTTGATAAGGATATCTTTAGATATCAGACTTTAAGGAACCTTCATTTGCAGAAGTGAAGAATGTATTATCAATTTCAGGAGGCCACTATTTTTATAATCGAAGGGGTAAAGAATGGTCTGCTTTGATTTTAAAGAACTTTAGGTGTTTGTTTTGATCTGTTCGGAGTTGGTCAGATAGTGGAACCAGCGTGGACTTTGATCGGAGAAGCAATTTCTAGGGGTTGGTAAGCACTTGATCTGCATATTCCATATAGCTGAGTTGGTTGGATTATTACTAGTTTGTTGGCTCAATTTGTGAGCGTTAATCCATGTTTGGGCCAACAAAATGTGTAATCTAACAAGTTTGACAGCACCAGGGGTGTGTGCTGCATGAATATATGCAAAACATCTTTGCACTTATCAGCGCAACTATCTAAAAATTGTGTCATTACTTGTTTAATTTCGAAATCAACTTTCGCTCATAGTTGGGGCATGCATCTCTAATCATCAGTACCATTCTATTTTGATGTTTAAGATGGGAAATGTTCAACCACTTCTTGCTGTGGCTGAGATTTTGTTCATGAATATGGATGGCAACAGTTGGTATTTTCAAGGTATCCAATCTCATTCTATCTGTATTACTCATGGGATTAGGTCTTTACTATAGATTATGGATGATTATGGTTCTTAATTACTCATTTTAGGACTGGATACAACATCTAAACTCTTTATCTGAGTTCTAAATGGTTAGGTAAACATAAATATAAATATTTTTCTGGAATTGTTAATCAAATTTTTTCAAGTTTTGTAATATTGGATTAAATAAAAAGTTCGTTTAAATAACTTTATAGGAATGTTTAATTTTGTAATATATATTATTTATTAAAATTATGAAACAAAAATTATGCAAATTGTTGTCAAATCTAAAGCAGCAAATGACCCGAACCTGAATCGTGCTTGGATTAGTTCAAATTTGGTTCAATTTCTAAATGAGTTTAAAATTTAGGCTTGAAATTAGTTCATTGAACTAAGTCGAGCTGAACACCACTATATTCATATATAGTTCACGAATTTAATCAAGCTTAAATCTTTTTTAATGACATTAAAATATATCTAAAATTTGTCATAAAGATATAAAAATTGTAATATTTGTTTATATATTTTAATTATTAAATGATATTTATCTTTTTTAATCATTTATATAATGGAATATATAATTTTAAGTAGTATTTTATAATTATCAATTATAGAAATTGAAAATTATATGTAATTATAAGTAATTGAGTTTAAAAAAGCTAGCACCAATTTAAATGAGACAAATGAATCCATAAATAACCATCACAAATGTAATTAAATTATTTAAGTGAGCCTATTTTTTACTCTGTAATCGAGTCTATTGAGTAAGCCACCATGAGCTTACTTATGAATAACTTATTAATGAGTCTAAATGAGTTAGACACATCTTTTCAGGTTTTGCTTATTTATTAAACGAGCTTAAAGCTTAAGCTTGAGAATCATTTATTTATGCTGTATATAAGCTGAAACGAGCTTTTATCAAGCTAAGTCTCTAAACTATTCTTAGGGGCTTAGTTTGTTTGTCGTCTTAACTAAATCTATATAAATTACTTAGGTTTGAGATGTTAGAGTTGTTATATAGATATATATTATGGTAGGGCAATTTTTACCTACACCCTATTTATTGTCATTTCTGTTAACAATCATGATGATTGCTTTTATCATGAAAAGATGGTTAATGCCATAAAGATGTTGATAATCTTCAACAGCACTATGAAGATGGTGGCAAATGGTTAACACCATAAAGAATTATGGTAGGCCAATTTTTACCTACACCCTATTTATTGTCATTTCTGTTAACAATCATGACGATTGCTTTTATCATGAAAAGATGGTTAATGCCATAAAGATGTTGATAATCTTCAACAGCGCTATGAAGATGGTGGCAAATGGTTAATACCATAAAGATGTTGGCAAATGGGTATCATAGCTGATTATTGAGAATAAAGCTAACTAGTGGAGTGTGCAATATCTCACAACTGCTTTGCTTTGAGTATTTGACAAGCACGCCTATATGTGGTCAAAAGGAGAGCAAAGTTTTTGCATGAAGCTGTGGACTAATTTGTTCATTCTACAGCCAACAGCCGTATTGTGGCCTCATCACATCTGGATGGATAGTGGATTTTGATTATGTAGGTTCTTTTATCTTTATTTTACTTTCCTGAAACACATTAATATCTCTTGCATTGAGATTAGGGGCTTCAATCGAATTGAGTTGAATTTAAATTAATTTCAATTAAATTATTTTATTATATTTGCTTAAAATTTAGATTTGAACTTAATTTATTAAACGAGTTGAGTCAAATGCTATCTTTGCGCATATAGTTCAAGAGCTTAATATGGCTCTAATCGAGATTAAATATTTCTTAAAAAAATTAAATTATAATTAAAATTTTTCATAAAAGTACTAAAATTATAGTGTTTATTTTATATATTTTAATATATTAAGTAATATTTATTTCTTTTTAATTTTTTATGTAATAAAACAAATATTTTAAGCGTTATATTGTAGGGTATGTATTATAAAAATTTTAAAATATATATTAATAATAGAGTTTAAATGAGTTGTTCGCAAACCCAGCAAATTTTTATTTAAACTTAATTTATTTATTAAATCAGTTTCAAACATAAGTTCAAAATCAATTTGTTTGTAAATATAAATGAGTTTCAATTAGTTATTATTGAGCTGAGTTATGGAGTTGTTAACAAATGAGGTGGTCGATTTACAGCACTACTTGTGACAAGCAATGGATGGATATTGTCATTTAGGGTCAATTTTCATTGGGGCCACAATTGAGATTAAACTATAAAAATCGATCGGACTTTAATTTATAATATATATCTTCAATTTGATTTGTTTGTGTATTTTAATTTTTTTTTTTTTTTTAATGATCAAGTGGAAAGAAGGAAAACTTAAACACTGATTTGATTTGTATGTTGCAAATACTGGGAAAGCAGCAAAGATCAGCTTAACTACTTGAGTTCAGTCGAGAAAGAAGCCAATGATATTTTAAAATTAAAAATATTTGCAAACATATTTTTTTAAAAAAATTTATGTGGGACATAAGAAAACAAAAATAATAATCAATATATATAATTAATTTTTATATAAAAAATTATTTATAAACTTGAATTTGTTATTTAGGAGCTATGCATTGTTTTCATATCACATTACTTAATTAAAAATTCTAAAATAATTAATTACAAAGAAAAAATACATCTGAAAAACAAAATATCTAAAAATAATTAAAAATTTATTTATCTTTAAAACTAACATAAATTTAATAATAATTATTAAATTTTTTAATAAAAGAAAAAATATAAAAAAAATTCTAAATTAAAAATCTTATAAAATTTTACATTATAAAATGACTAGTTATCCTTTAAATTTTTTATAAACTTAAATTTATTTGGCTATTGACACTTGTCATACCAATATATATATATATATATATATATATATTAAATGATACTTGCATGATGAAAGACATTTAAGTTTATATGGCTTGAGCAATATCTTTGAAGTATCCTTTTTTTTAAAAAAAAAAAAAAAGAAAAAGAAAAAGAAAAAGGTGGTTTTGCAAAGGGACATAATAAGAGAGTGGGTAGTGACTGAACTATGAAGCATATATAATGCTTTTGTCTTAACAGTTTGGCAAGGTCCTTATCAACCCAACATAATCATGTGATATTTGTTTGAATTCATTAATTTATTGTGTGAAATATTCATTGATTATGCTGATAGGAGATTTAGATGTTTTTATTAAGAAGATGAAGATGCTTAGCCTAATCCATTCCAATAACCAACTACAAAGATGCCTGCCTTTCTACTTGATTTTTGGCATTAGTTATCCCCCTTATTATTTAATACACTTTTGGTTGAAAGTTCTAAACAACATTTATTTCATGAAAGAAAAAGCTTTGCTTCAAATGGATATAGTTGAAAGAAAAAGCTTTGTTTCAAATGGATATATTTGAAAGAAAAATTACAAGTCACATTTGGACTGTAGGATTATAGAATTGATAGTTTTTGTCCAAATTTATAATTAAGAAATTCATGAAATATAAATTTTATTATAAAAGTCCACCCTTTAAATTGTGAGTAAAATTATGAATTAATGATTTGATTTTTCAAGCATTCTTATTTACTTCAATAACTACAATCCTTAAATTTGATAAATAATTTTCGATTTTATTGATATTTGGACCAAAACATGCATATAAAGCATTTGCTTATCCAACATTTTATTGAGTATCATAAAAAAAAAAATAAAAAGCAAAATTGCAAAATTTTGTCTCGTGATTTTCTTTTTTGACAAATATGGCATCGTAATTTATTTATTAGTAAAACTCTACCATATATTATAATATCATTTGCAAAGTAATAATAAATACATAACTTCATTACATTTAACTGATTTAGTACCAAATTTCATATATTATTTCAACTAATTATGTATCTAAAATTTGGATATATAATTTTTTCACTCTAAATACAGAATTTGTTCTTTTTTTGTTTACTTTTTGTTCATATTTGAACAAATTTGCAGTTTATTTAAATATATATATAGAATGTAAAAAATGAACAAATTTTGTACTTAGAGTGAAGAAATTATTTACTCATATATAATTAGTTGAAATAATATTTAGAGTGAAGAAATTATTTACTCATACATAATTTGTTGAAATAATATACAAAATCTGATATTAAGTCAGATGAATGTAACAGAGTTGTAGATTGGTATCACTTTGCAAATAACGCTACACCAAAGGGTAGAGTTTTGCTAACAAACAAATCACGGAACCATATTTGCCAAAAAAAATCACATATTAGAATTTTATACTTTCTCCAATAAAATATAAGTTCTCAATTATAAATACAAAAACTGCAATATTTATCCATGAAAAAAAAAATGTAAATATTTATACATCAGTTTATTTAATACCTTATAAAGTAAGTTTTTTATTGTAAATATAATACATACTTATTTAAAAAATTGTTTGCTACTCTTGTTGTATTATTTCAAGCTAATAATATATCAGAGTAATACATGATCTTTATTATATATAAAAGTGACTAATTAGAAAAAAAAATTTAGACATAAAAGAATATAGAATTTTACAAATTGATAATAATAATTTTAAATTATAAATTTTAATTGGATGGATAATATTTCTTTTTAAAATTAATTATTATTACAATTTTAAAATTTGTGATTATTTAAAATAACTGAAAAAATAGATATTATTTCAATATTTAAAATTTGTGATTATATGAAATAATTGAAATAATGAATAAAGATGTTTATATTTTTAAGTTTGTATTATTTTATTTTTCAAATATTTAAAATTTAAGATAAATATAATCTATAAGTTCAGAAATTTTGAAATTAAAAAATCTAATCAATATATAAAAGTGACTAACTAGAGAAAAAATTTAGACATAAAAGGGTATGGAATTTTTTAAAATCAATAGTAATATTCTCAAGTTATAAATAAATTTTAATTGGATAGATAATATTTTTTTTTTATAAAACTAACTATTGTTTCAATCTTTGAAATTTGTGATTATTTGAAATAACTAGAATAATATATATTATTTTAATCTCCAAAATTTTTTATTGTTTAAAATAATTGAAATAAGGGATAAGATTTTATATCTTTAAGTTAGATGATGTTTGGTAACATCGAAAATTAAGTGCTAAAAAATTAAGAGTTGAATAATTTTGGTACTAAAAATTTTAATAATTTTAGTATTAAAAATTTTAAGAGTTGAATGGTCATTGAATATATATTATTTTTTAAAAAAATAAATCTAATTTAAAAAAATAAATGAAAGAGATAAATTTAAAATAAAAATTCACATATAATTTGATTTTTAAATATTTAAAACTTAATTCTATCCTTATCAGTTGGAAAGATTATGATAATGAATGATGATAATTGTGGAAAAATGTATATTAATGAAATATATAAAAATAGTGAACTTTTTTTATTATTTAATCTGTTAAATATAAATTTTCTACTTTTCAGGTTAAGTCTTTTTATTAAAATTAAATGCTTAATAAAAAAATATTATCAAACATGCTTAAAATTTTAAGAATTCGAAAAAACTATTATTAAACAATCTTAAAAAATAAGTACTAAATATTTTAATTTTAAGTGTTTAATATGATTATCAAACAACTTTTTAGTGTTATTTTATTTTTTAAATATTTAAAATAATTAAGAGAGTATAATCTAAGTTCAAAAATTTTTTAAATTAAATATAAATTAATCAATAATAAATCATAAGTGTGTACTAAAAATATGATTTACAAAAAAATATTTCTCTTATCAAAGTAAAATTTATTATATATCAAAATTTTTTCAAATATATTTATAAGTAAAAATATTATTTTAATATTATTATGACATTTTAATTATTGCAATGAATATATATATTGATGATGGGCAATGAAAATAAATTTTTTATTTCTTAAAATTATTTTATTTAATTTTTCTATTAATTTTGTATAACTCTTATTTAGTTTTTAAGTTTAGTTTTTAACATTTTGTCTTAACGTTATTTTTAATTCACTTATTAATAAGAAATATATTTATTAAAAAGTTTATTTTATATGTATTCAAAATTTTTTTAATTATTTATAACTTTACACAATTTTATTCTCTTTATTTATATAAATATAAAATTAAAAAATTAACTAATTTACATGTCTAATAATTATTTTAATCACTTGTAATGCACGTTGAGTAAAAGATAGTTACCATCAAAGATTAGAAAAAAAAAAAGTATCAATAGTTTATCTAATACCAAAAAACATGGAAGTTGCTAGTTTTAAGTGCAAAATTCTATATTTATTTGAGAATAAGATACATATTGACTTCTAATGTTTGATCTATGGAGCAGATAAGTACATCATATTAATTTTGGCACATTTAGCTTGTAAAATTATTTATTATAATTGTTTAAACCTCTGTTCAAATGGAGGTTAAAAGGAAGTGAACTGATATATGTAAAACCAATTTATTCTCATAATTATCAGTTTCATCCCATAAGCCAACTTCCATACATGAATTAAATCTACTAGGTGGAAAGATAAAACAACCTGTAAGTCCATAATTTGGTTATGCCAAAAACACTACTCAAAGTCAAGAAGCAAATTCAAATACACTATATACTTTAATCCACATTGTTTAGAAATCACATGTAAAAAAAAAAAAGAAAACAAAGGCCCTCTAATTAATTTCAATATATAAATATCCTTCAGCTTCAATAAATATTTTCTCATACATTTTGCATATTCCAATAGTCGAGAACTTCAAATACACTAAATCTCTTAATCCACCATTAACTAATAGGCACAAATAATCAAATTTTGAAGCCCTAAACTAATCCTAAAAATTAAGACATGCTTTACCTCTAACTAAAGTTTCTAACTTTACATATATTTTGCATATTACTCATATTAAAATACATGCTTTACCTTAGTAGTCAACTTATAATAACCCTTCTTTCATTGGTCACTCCTCACATATCGGTCACTCTCACATAGTCACCCCATCGTAGCCACTATTAACAATTAGCCACGTCTCTAGTGAGCACATCAAGGATGTTTGTAACCTTATCCCTTTCTCCTTACAATTGGCTAGATCAACCTTATCGAGCCCTATGCTAAGGTGGACACGATCTCCAATTTGGGCAATTGATCGATCAGTTCAACATCGTCACCAAACGTGGCTTTACCTATTATAGCACCTTAGTGGTATAATGCATCGTTATAAACGACATTATTGCCACTCAATTCCACTGAAAATGACATAACTATAAAGGACCCTCTGTTGACAAATTTAAAGATGGAGGATTCATAACTCACAGGTTTAAAAGCAAATCTTTTCTAAAAAATCAAAGGGAAATCCAAAAAAATTCAGAAACTCAAAAACATAAAAATCAAATCTTGAAAGAAAAATATAAAGATCTAGGTCTCTAAGAAAAGAAAAAAAGAGGATTTCTTATTTCTAACTTTTTATAAAGAGAGGATCGGAGGGATAAAGGGCTTTCATGGTAATCTTGTTGGAGTTGTTGCAAAGAGAGAATAGTTATAAGTATATATATAGGGTTAATAAGTGAAGAAGTCGTTATCTCTTCCCATTTGAGCAAGGGTCTAAATGATCAAAATAAATAATTTTATAAGTTAAATATTCTAAAATCAATATAAGATGCTTATTTGTTTCATGGTAAAACATTAGGAGTTAATATGTATCTTAGCTCAATTATTTGTAAGAAGAAAAATTTTTATTCAATAGTTTATGTAGTATTTTTTTAAAAAAAAAAAAAGTATATTGGTAATTTAAATTCAAGCCTTTGTGAATCAAAATTCTAGTTCAAACTTTAAAAATTGTCAAAATAGACTGAAATCGTAAAATTGAGTATAATGTTAGTACAACACAAGTTTTGATAAAAAATAGCAATGGCTAGAGGTGGCAATTTTTTACTCTACTTGAACTCGGATACATCCAAAATTACTCAAACTCGAAATGACTCAGAAATTTTCAAGTAGATCCTTGTCAACCAAATGAATTGAGTCAAAATTGATCTGAATTGATCAACTAGTGACCCATTCCAATTGGCTTGATGACAATATAAAAAAGATCAATTTTATTACTAAATATATATAAGGTAGAATCATTAAAGAAAAAAGAAAGAAATTTACTTTTAAAAATAATTAGATTATCTAATTAAATTCAACTTCAACTTCATTTTATTTCATTTTTATTTAAAATATAATGATATTTTTATATTTTAATAAATTTATTAATTTTATTGCGCCTCTTCGTATGCTGAAAGTACAATTTCTTATTTATTGTGATAGTTATTTAGTAAAAATAAAAGTTATTTACTGTGATAAAATAATTTTATCGTAACTTTTATCAATACAGTGACAAAAATATTATTGTGATAATATTATTTTTTTGACCTAATAGTAATTGAAATCCAAACATTTACATGTCAATGTGATTCTGGCTCAATCTTAAAAAGTATCAAAATAGATCAAACCTACAAAAATGAGTGTAATATTAGCTTAATATGTGTATTGGCGATGCAATTTTGATGAAATTTGTATAAAAAAATGATGAAATTTGACCAATATCTTTTATGTTTATTTATATCATAATTCTAACCTATTACACTACTATTTATTTTGACCAAAATACGTGTTGAATAACATTGTATTTAATTTTATAATTCTGACATATTTTGATAGTTTTTAAAGTTTAAACCAAAATTGCACTAGCACGCAAAAATTTAAATTTAAATTATCATTAAGTTTATTTTTTCTTCTATATAATTGGGCGGACACTAAAAATTTGGCACTAATATATTGTGACAAAATGAAAGAGATTATATTATAACTTATTTTGTATATTCATTTATTATGACAAAAAAATTTTGAGTCAAAAATTTTTCAATGACTCAAAAAACTTAAATTTTTCACAAATTTTCAATTATATTTAAAGTTTTTAATTCAGTCAATTATATACTAATTTGATGAATTGATTTTTGTTGTAACCCAAATCAAATTTAGCATTTAGTAATGTTATATTTAGAGTCAATTGACCCTCATATTTTTTCAATTAATTCAATCAGAACCAAAATTAAGTTTAAATTTTACTAAGATATATTTTCATGTTTTAAATTATAAATTTTTATTTTTATATATTTAAATAATAACTAAAAAATCTTTAATTTTATTTGAGAATATATTTTTTGAGAATGTTTAAGTTCATATCATACAATTGATTTTTTAAATATTTCTTACAAGTTTTTATTTTAAATGGTTTAAATAATTTATTAGGTGAAATATATAAATTAATTGTTTTAAAGATAGATTGAAATAAATTTTTTAAAAATGAGAGATTGAGATATTTATAAATTATAAATCTAATTTTAAAAAATTTTAAACTTTAAATTTAAATATAAAATTATCATATAAAAGTATATAATAAATTTAATTAAGTAAAATGGGATTAAATTGAATAAAAAAATAAAAGTGTCATCTTAATTAATCTCATATAATTTATTTTTTAAATATTTCTTTAAAATTTTTATTTTAGATGATTTAAATAATTTATTATTTAACATATAAAAATTAATTTTAAAGAGTGATATTGAGAAGAAAAAAAAAGTTAAATGAGAGATTGAGAGATTTTATGAATGATAAATTTAAATTTTAAAAAATTTATAGATTTAACTATAAAATTAAAATTCTTTAAATAAAAGTAAATAATGAATTTAATTAATTAAAAAAGACATTAAATTGAATATAAAATAAAAGTATTATCTTAATTAAACTCATGTAATTAATTTTTTAATTATTTTTTAGAAGTTTCTATTTTAAATAGTTTAAATAATTTATTATTTTAAATATAAAATTAGGAGATAGAGACTTCAAGAATTATAAATTTAAATTTTAAAACTTTAATTTTTAAAAAATTTAGATATAAAATTAAAATTCATCATATAAAAGTACATAATAAATTTAATTAAATAAAAATGAGATTAAATTAAATAAAAAATAAAAGTACCATCTTAATTAAGTTCATGTAATTGAATTTTTTAAAATATTTCTCAGAAGATCTTATTTTAAAATGGTTTAAATAATTTATTATTTAAAGTATAAAATTAATTTTTTAAGGAGATTAAAAGAAGTTTTTAGAAAGATAAGATATTGAGAGATTTTATAAATTTAAATTTAAATTTAAAATTCTTATTTTTTAAATTGGAATATAAAATTAAAATTCATCATATACAAGTACATAATAAATTTAATTAAATAAAAATGAGTTAAATTAAAAATAAAAGTATCATATTAATTAAGCTCTAAACTTAATTTTGGATTTGACTAAATTAATAAAAAAGGGGTCAATTGAATCTAAGTATACACTTTATTAAATTTTGACTTTGACTTGAGGTATAATTAAAATCAATTCTTTAAATTAGAGACTAATTGACTCAATTAGAAGTTTTGGACACAATTGAATCATTAAGCTAAATTTTTACCATAATTTCTTAAATGACTTAATGCATAAAAGAAATTTACCAAAAGTTTGCTTACTTTTATAATAATTATAATAAATTTGATTTTTATCATATGATAAAATCATATATTAAGAAAAAATTAGTTTTTATCATACAAAATTTTATCATACTATGCAAATTTTTTTGTAAAGTGATTTAATATCATTGGAAACTAGATGTTTCTTTATAAATTAGTTTAAACTATAATATGACTTAAATATAATTATATATGCACTTAGTTCAATTACTTGTTTTCATTATATATAGTCATTTGCTTAAAAAAATAAATTATATTTAATTTATTAAGCATTTAAATAAAAATAAAAAAAGTCAATCAAGTTTTATTTTATGTAAAATCTATCTAGCTAAAAAAAATTTAAGAGAAATTTTGTATTTTTCTGTTAACAAACTATGAAAAACTATTACATAAATAATAAAAATCCAAATGGATATCTAAAAAATTGAATAATAAATGACTCAATTCAAAATATTATTTTTTAAGATATGACCCGAAATTCTTTATATATATAAATTTAATAGGTAATCCAAACCAACTCGAAATTTGAGTGATCCAAAAATACCTTAATTGAAAAATGATCCAACTTAAAATAACCCGATCCAACCCATTTTTCATCTCTAATAATGACATAAAAAGCTAGAATTATTAAATATATAAATATAAAAGGAGTATCAATTAAATTTCACTATCTTTTAATATAAATTTTACTAAAAATTACACCACAAATATATGAAGTGAGCTAATATTACACTCAATTTTATAGTTCTAGTATATTTTTAAAGATTAGGCTAGAATCATACTGACAAATAAAATTTTAACTTTAAATTAACATTAATCCTTTATATATATATATATATATATATATATATATATATATATATATATATATATATATATAT
>CATIWR010241233.1:0-27595 GCA_949677035.1 Omphalea diandra | reverse complement strand
TTACCACTTCCACTTTCTCCAACAAGGGCAACAGTCTGAAAGAAATTGAAATCCATAAATATTGTTCTAATGTATTGCTTATTTGAAATCCCTTATTGCCATGTACTAATTACTAGAAACTAATAGGATTCAGGATATAATAGTACATAAAAAGTTACCTTTCCAGAAGGAATGGTCAAGCTGAGGTCCCGGAAAATCTGAATATCAGGCCTAGATGGATACTTGAAGCTTACATGATGAAGGTCAATTTCTCCTCTTACATTTTCTAATGTTTCTCCTGACTCATCACCAGGGTCTATATTTGACTTTCTGTCTATGATTGCAAATACAGAAGCAGCAGCAGCTTTTGCTTTGGTGGAATCAGTACCCATTGAACTTGACTGAGAAATTCCTACAGCTGCCATTGTCAGAGCAAAGAAAACCTGCAAGATGAATGAGTGGTTCAGTATCACTGAAAATGTAGACTTCACTATTTCTGGAAGAAAGTTGATAGAGATGAAACATGTACCCACCTGAAAAACATCTTGAAATGTTATGTGGCCACCCTCCACTAGTCGAGCTCCAGCATAGAAACTAGCTGAATAGAAACAGTACAAAAAGAATGAGGACAATCCAAATCCTGTGCCGCTGATCAATCCCAGCCTTATTCCTGCCCTCTTGGGACCCTCACATTTCTTTTGATATAGTTGCATCACCTTCTCTTCTGCACAGAAAGAAGCAACTGTTCTTATACTCCCTACTGCATCATTCGCAACTTGGCTTGCTTCCTCATACATCATCTGCCAGTGCAGCCATTTAGATTCATAAATAGATAATTATAGGATCCCTACAATCTTTTGAATAATGATTGGCTTCAAAAGTCATACCTTTGCATCTGCACTAAATCCTTTCATAAACTTTACTTGGACCATTCCATTGACACCTATAAGAGGAATTAGGACAAGGATAATGAACGCTAGTTGCCAACTTGCAGTGAAAGCAATGACCATAGCTGCTACTGCTGTGGCGATGTTTTGAACCACCTGAGCCAATGCATCTCCAACCAGAGATCGCACTGTGGCTGCATCAGCTGAGAGCCTAGCACCAATCGAACCACTTGAGTGCTCAGGCTCATCAAACCAGCCAATCTCCATATGAACCACCTTTTCAAAACAAATAGATCTGATCCTTTGGACTAACTTAGATCCAGCTACAGCAAAGAAGTATGTTCTGAATGGATAAACCAAAAATGATGTTATACCAAGGGTCGTAAACATCAGTGCCCAGAACTTTGAATCTTTTCTCAATTCGAGTGGTGGTTCAAAAAATGTTCTGATTGCCTTCGAAATTAATGTACCATAAATTGGAAGTATGGTGCCATTGATACTTGCAGCTATGCTACCAGCTATAAGAACCGGAAGTTCTGGCCTGTTGAGGTACGCAAGGCGACGAAGTGGGACTTCTGGAATTTTTTCTTTTGAGGGAAAATCTTCTACATCTTCCAGTTCATTGTCAGGGCCGTTGAGTCCAGTGGGTAAACCGAATGTGAGTGACAGCGAGTGTTGGCTACTATTTCTTGATGATCCCCTACTTATGGAACGTCGCAGTGACCTTCTTTGACTTGACTGTCTAAATGATTCTACAGAAATTTCTGATCTGCTTTGATCATGCGTTGCATGTTCTGACTCTTTGTTTACTTCTTGTAAGCGTATGAGCTGAGAGTATGCTCCATCAGGATCCTCAACTAGTTCTGAATGCGTGCCTGGCATTCGATAAATATGTGAAACATTTATACTTGCACACATTTTCAGTTTCTTGTTGTTAAAATGATAGATTTCAAGAATGTAACATAATCAAGACTTGAATCTTGAGGAAATAAGTTGTAGAATGAATTTTCACTGAAACATACTTGTCTTAATTTGAGAAGTATGCAGAATAGACACCAAAATTTGACAAAACTAGATAACATATCAAAACTGAAATTTCCAGAAATATGTCGCAATCATAAAGCAAACACAAGACAAAAATTTCCCGTGGCAGAATAAAAGAGTAACTGCATACTGGATAACGCACACAATATGTTAACATGAGCATATTTAAGTTATGGATATATTTGCAAGAGAAACCTTTTTCAACCATCTTTCCAAGATGAATGACAGCAATAGTATCAGCACTCCTCACAGTGGTCAAACGATGGGCAATAATAACAGTAGTTCTGTTCCCCATTATCCTGTCTAGTGCTTCTTGAACTACCCTCTCAGATTCTGCATCAAGAGCGCTTGTAGCTTCATCTAAAAGTAAAATTCGAGGGTCCTTCAGGATTGCTCGTGCAATGGCAATTCTCTGCTTCTGTCCACCAGAAAGCTGAGTTCCATGCTCACCAACCATGGTGTCAAGTCCCTGAATATAAAATTCCAAGTCAGCAATTTATATAATCATAAAAGATAGTTTTTACTGATAAATAGGCTGTAATTTTGTAACCTGAGGTAGTTTATCAATGAATTTTGCAGCATTGGCAAGTTCAAGTGCAGCTCTTATCTCTTCAATTGTGGCACCATCCTTCCCATATGTAATATTGTCCCTGATGCTTGATGTAAACAACACAGGTTCCTGGCTTACAAGACCAATTTTTCCTCGAATCCATTTAAGTTGAAATTCTTTGAGGTTAATGCCATCAATAAGAACTTCACCATGTTTTGGATCATAAAATCTCTCTATGAGACTAATAACTGTTGATTTCCCACTTCCACTCTGCCCAACTAAAGCTGCAGTTGTGCCACTAGGAATGGAAAGAAAGAACCCGCTAAATATCTCCTCATCTGGTCTAGCAGGATAACTGAAATATACATCCCTCAATTCTATGTCTCCATGAATGTCATCCAATACTTTTCCACTTGACTCATAAGCATCTATCTCTGGCTTTCTATCAATAGTCTTAAACATTTTATATGCTGCAGCTCGACCAGAAGCAAACGCACTCATACAAGGAGATGTCTGTCCCAGGGACCTGGGAAATTCACAAATGCAAGGAAAGCAATGAATTGATTCATCAAAGAAAATATAAATATATATATTTACTAACATCATAAAAGGAACTCACATTGAACCGGTCAACACAGCAACAATCACATTAATAACTTGTCCTCCAGTATATCCGTCTCTTAATATCAGTTTTGCACCAAACCACACAGCCATGCCATAGCTACTGAACACAACTAACATAACAACGCCAATACCTATCCCAGAAACAACGCCTTCTTGCACACTTGATTTGTAAGCAGTTTGAACATGCTTGTTGTAAACATTAATGGCTCGCTTTTCTCCAGTAAATGATGCAACCTGCAATACCAAATAATTGTCATGATTTTCTCAAAAATTAAGTGGCAAAAGTAAAAAATAGTTCATTGAAACGCAAGATGTAATTTTTTCTCCGGGCATCCTTTTCTTCTGGCTGTTTAACATACAGTTCTAATTGAGCCAATTGTCTGCTCTACTACATTAGCTGCTTCTGCATATGCATTTTGTCCACGAGCTGCCATCCTGGACACCAAAAGGGACAAAGTTGCACCAGCTCCCACTAGTAAGGGAATAGCAGCTAACATGAGAAAGGCGAGCTTCCACCCTTTTACAAATGCAATGACAAAGCCCCCAGTGAATGTTGCCATCAACTGCAGAAATTTTCCAACCTGCACAAAATAAGCAGAATAAATTAGAGTTGAACAAGATCATTGATGAAATCCAATGCAACTTCCCCTTGTTGCAGAGGTTTACTACTGCAGCATAGCATTACAGTACCTTTTCACCCATTGCATCTTGTATAAGAACTGTATCACCAGACATTCTACCAATAACCTCTCCAGTACTTGTTTCCTTATCAAAGAAAGCAATATCTTGTCTGAGTATAGTTTTTAGATAATAACTCCTTATTCGTGTTGCCTGTCTTTCCCCTGTGACCATCCAGCAGGTCACCTCTGGCAAGCATCAAAACACAGGATGTGTTTTAATTCAATTTAAGTGCTATATCGCAAAGTTGTATTGGGATTTCAAATATGAAATTAATTAACTTACGAAGAAAAGCTGCTGAAGCAGCTCCTATAGCCAAGTAGAGATATTTTAGAGAGACCTGAAAAACTTGCAAGGATCAACATCACCAGCTCCTTCACATCAACAATTCCAAGAAATTAATAAATCTGAAAGAATGTTTGGTTCTTTACCTTGGAAACTATATGAAGCATTTCTTTGCCATTCTGATTTGTTCCAAAGGAATCAATCATCTGTCCCAATAGCAATGTCATTAGAGGCATAGAGAGCCCATTCCCAACAGCAGCAACGGTGCCGATAATCATCAACAAGACATCAGTAGAATCTGCAAACGAGAAGAGCTTGAGAAATGGAACGGTCTTTGCTTTCTCTTTCTCATCTTCTTTGCTCCCATTAGAGTCTTTCTCTCTCTCTTTCTCCTCCTCTTGGGTTCTTGATGTGTCAGCCTCATGGATATTAGAATCGCCGTTCTCCTCCGCCATTATAACAAACTAGAAGAATTCAAGAACGTATCTTGGTGCAGAAGAATTTATGCAACTGAATTGCGTCAAACTTACTGCACAAGTAATTATAGAAGAGCACACATTATATCAGTAGAAAATAATGACCAGAGGCGGTCATGGCCGGTTATAGAGCACACGCAACAAATAAATATGGTTTAAAATTCACAGAACTCCAAAACCATCTGCAAGAAAAAAAGGTAACCTAACTCTTTTGTCTCTAATTAAGGAAACCATATATATAGCCATGTAAAGAAAATGTCACAAGCTAAAGAACAGTAGGCATCTGCCAAGCGTTAACCAACTTAATTAATTATAATTTATGAATCATCCACTAAACGCTTTAACAAATAAAGTAAATGCGATCACAGATAATATTCACAGAACTTTTAGAGCCAAAAAGACGCACAAATAAATTTATGTGTATCAAACAAGTGCCAGCAGCAACCTCCTTCACCATCAAAAAGAAAAAAGAACATAACAGCGATCACCAGCTTACCTAACAATGGGGTTTGAAGACTGATACGAACTGTGAATAATGAATAATGGATTAGTGATGAATTGTGTGTGTGAGTGTGACACAGTTTTTTATTAAATAAAATAAAATAAAATAAAAAGAAACAAGATGATGTTTGCTATGGAAAAGGCCTACGCATTATTCGGAGAATTTCTTTCGTTATGTTAACAACCTGATCAAAATTTTCTTGGCACTCCTATTTAAGTTCAATAAAAACTAGGCCCTCCTTTTTTCTTTTTTCTTTTTTTCAATAATTGCGGTGTTCATTGTAAAGAAACGAATCAAATATTCAAAGTCAAAGTTTCTGCAAGTCTAATCTTCCCATGTAACCAAAAAAGAAATTATTATACGTCTTTAATCAACCGAAAAAAAAAAAGAGGTTTTTAAAACTCTTTAGTTTATAAATTATGGCAAAATTATCTTTTTCTTACACATAAAAAATATTTAAAGATTTCGTTCTTGATTTTTTATATAATAGAAATATTTAAACATTTTATATATTAAAAATATTTTGAAAGATAAAGAATTTAAAATTTTTTACTTCTTCTTGCATCATAATATAAATCACTTTTTGTAACTTGCATAATCAATAGATTGGTAGATAAATGAGATTGGTAATTAAATATCTTATAATATCGAATGATATCATATGAGAAAATTGAAAATCCTTTACCTGCAATTAGAGATGAGCAAACGGTTGGTTCGGTTAACTCGATTAAATTTTTTACCAAAAGCAAATAAATTAAATTTTATATTTTCCTTTTGTTTCAAATTAAATATCGTTTTAAAGAGAAATTTTAATCTCATAATATATGACATTTTACAATTATCTATGGCACTAATTAATTTTTTTGAATTTGACTTTTTTTCTTTCACAATAATTATTTATTTATAGAATGCACAATATTTTATTAAAATAATTAATTAATGGTAATACCTATTATGGAATAGAGTGAATATTTAAAACTGAACTGAACTAAAATTTTTGAAAAAATTGAATTAATCAAACCGATTAAACCGAAATTTATGTGTCTATATACTAAACCGAACTAAACCTATTGATTTGATTTGATTTGATTAAATTACATATACTTTAAATCTAGTTGATTCAAATTGGTTTGATTTATTAATAACTTCTATTTTTTAGGTTTTTTTTTTGTTTTCTATCTAAAAAATAAAACCAAAAATTGAATTTTTTTAAAATTAAAACCGAACTGAACCAATTCGATTTTTTTTATCCGGTCTAATTTTTGCTCACCCCTAGAATGATCAAGAATTTTAATTATCTCAGGTTAAATTTTAAATATATTTCCATAATCATAATTTAAAAAGACTAATTATGCATATAAGTAAAAAAAAACTAATTCCAAAATTTTTTTAATCAATAAGTAAAATAACAATTTTTTTTAAGTAAAATTTCTTTTATAATTTAAAAACTTTTCTATAAATAAATTAAAAAATCATTCTTTCCTAAACTACCCTGGCCTATAGCCCAGGATAGCCCCAAAGACTTACCTACAGGGCACTTAATCATAAACCTAAAAAAATTAAAAACATGTAGACTGATTCTGGCTTTTTTTTTTTTCTCTGTGGTAGTATTTTATGAGGCTAATGCCTATATTTAGATTATCATTTCCCTGTCATAATTAATATATTCAAAGATACCATTTTCTTGAAATTAAAAGAAAAAGAAAGAAAATAATTGATTTCTATCTTTGCTGACACAGCTAGCACAGCACTTATTCGTCTCAACAATATCTTCAAAGTATTTTCCACGACCAACTGGAATATATGCCAATTTAAATATTGTGGATGGCTCTGCTGATTTCGTAATAAGAACGCTAACACTCTTTTCTGGATACCAAACTATTATAAAGAAAATCCAATCTCGTTTTCCTCATAAACATATTAATTTCTGCCTTCTGTTTTCCTTCTCATCCATATGCCAAGAAACAACCCAAAAACCAAGAGAGTTTCTTGAGCAGCATACAAATGTATATTTTTTGTTTTTTTGTTTTTGTCTTTTTCTTTTTCACTAACCAGAAGAATCGTAATAATAGGTTAATTTGTGACTGCAGCAGACTTCCTCTTTTTATGTTTTTTCAAGTGTTGAGTCTCTTATATATATATATAATAAAAAATTTCACTAGAACATATTTGGAATGCTAAATGTTAAGTCGCATAATTTAGAATAAAATTTTATTTCTTATATTTTAATGTAACCAATTATGTCGTAATAAAATCGCAAGTTCCTTTCTTTCTTTTATAGCTGAAAAAGAAAAGAAAATAAGCGAAATTTACATGTATTTGTGAATTGAGATGGAAGGTTTTTGTTAGATGCTCATTTCCATTTCGGCCATCTGTGGACTGCTTACTGGTGTGCGCAACAAAACACGTAAAAGTCCAAAAAAGTGAATGCAATGGGTACGTGAAGTCAATTAATCATATGCAACACTTAGGCTATCATATCTACACTTGAAAACTTACCGTATGGTACAATATTATGAACCAAATTATCGAACAATTCACCTTCCACTAATCATCCAAAACATAGAAAGAAAAAGGAACCGCATGCAGTACCAAGCATATTCCTTTGAACACAAGAATTTGTGGTTTCTTTCTTCTTCTTCTTTTTTTTTTTTTTTTTTCGTCAATAATCCCAAAATAGTGGTCGATTATACGTGTGTGTCCATTGCTGCACCAACAACATGAGTGATATTCGAATGGAAGCATGCCAAGAATGCCTCACTGCAAATTTTTAACTTTTTATTGCACTTTAAACTCACTTTTTCATCCCTTCACTAACTAAATGGATTTCCCATTTTTCATGAATAGGGTGTCTATTAATTTTATAATCGTTAATATTCTACACTCTTATTTATAACGATATCTCATTTTGACCAATTAGTTGCATTACAGTAATTCACTAGTCCTCCAACATGGGTTCTGAAATCATTGAATTAGGAATGGAATTTAATTAGTAAAATCCAGAGTAAAAAACTGAAACTATCACAGGACAACAGATAAAGGTTTTGCCGTATGGACTGCAGCTATTTGCAATATTCAGGTTAGAATTTTTTTTTTAAATATATATATATATATATATATATATATATATATTAAGGCTTGATATTGATAGCTGATAAATACACGTTAATATTTCAGAGCCTGTGACATTTGAAAATGTCAACTGTTATTGCAAAATGACAATAAACTAGATTCACGTCTCTGTCCTCCTAGATGTTCAATATTTGCCATTTTCAGACAAGAAAAGGCTCTGGTCCTCCTAACTTGATCCCTGTTACTCCTATTACTTTTTTCTTACTCGTACGAAGTCAATTCATTTTGATGCAGAGCATTTACAGTTATGAGAGTTTTTGAGATTTTTTAAATATTTTTTATTTTTATTAATAATTATTTTTTAGAATAAAAATACTTTATTTAAAAATTTTATGTATGATTTCTTATTATAATACCTTATAGGAATATTAAAGAATAAATTTGAGATCTCTATAATTTAAAAAATTATATTATATTTAAAATTTTTATTTTTTATTTATTGTAATAAGAGTTTAGTTATAAATACGGCTATGAGCACTATATATAGGGTCTTGAATTTTTATGGTTTATAAAATTTTTTAATGAGAGTATCTCTATTTTTTTTATCAAAATTTCACTATTTTTTTTTTTATGAAAATGTTTAATTTTTTCATGTCTATCTACGAGATTTTCATATACAAATCAATAGATCTATAAAAATTATTTCTAATTTTCCATAAATTCAAATTCATCAAGTTTCTACAAGATCACTCTCACTTCATCCTTCTATTAATACTATACTGCAAGTCCTCTAATTTTACTCAATAAGATTAGCAGATTAGGTGAAACATTAAAATATCTTATAAATCGTTGCATTACAATACCTTAATTAGTATAATTTTAATATTTAAATAATAATTTCATTGGTGTGTAATTATTTATCATTTTAAATAATTTTTATTTTTAATAAAATTTTCATAAATAATTAATAAATTATACAAATAATTTAAAATCGTATATAATAATGGCAGAATTTCCTAATAAATTAACTACTCCTTCTATCCAAAAAGGTTGCTCATTATTTTTTTTTAGAATGTTCTAAAATGCATGCCCATTAGTATTAAGTCAAAAATATTTATAAATAATCTTTCTAATTTATCCTCATTAATTACTAAATTAGAAAAATATATTTATTTTCTTATTAAATATAATTAAAGGTATAAATCAAAAAATATATTATAGATGATGAGTTGGCAAAAAAATAATGTGAAAATTGAATGATAATAACTTTTTTGAAATAAATGAGTAATTTTTTTCTTTAAGGTATCTTTAAATGTTTGATCATGTCACTCACAAGCGACACTATACTCTGGAACCAGGTCCTCTAGGTGTCATCCATGACGTTTAATCTCTATAACAGATTTTGTCAAAAAAAAAAAAAAATCGCTATAACAGATCCATTTTCTTTTTAAGAATCATGGGATTTCATTAAAATATGGGTCAACTATTAGTTATAACGCATGATACCGTCCTCAATGGTACAATGATTTCTCAAAATTGCCATTAACAATTGGGATGGTGGTCATTTACCATAAATTACAGAGCATATTTCCATTATGGAAAAAGAAAGCCATTTGTATGCTGCTTTCTGTTTGGAAAAGAGAAGACAGCAACACTTCACCGAAATTTGTCGTAACTGGCAAAAACAAAAAGGGATGGTAAACTCACTCATGAAGTTGAAGCACTCGTGAAGCGCCACTAAGGAAGCATAGAAACCATCTTTGATATTTATCAAAGAATCGTGCGTTCCTTTCTCTACAATAACTCCATCTTTGACCACTGCAATAACATCAGCATTCTTGATTGTAGATAATCGATGGGCTACAACAACTGTCGTCCTGTTCACCATTGCTTGGTCTAATGAATCTTGAGCCACTCTCTCAGATTCAGCATCTAGTGCGCTCGTAGCCTCATCTAACAACAGTATCTTTGCACGAGCACTGGCTACCCTTTGTTTCTGCCCCCCAGACAACTGCACTCCTCGTTCCCCTACAACAGGATCATACCCCTGCATTTTACATTGTCATAAAACCATAAAAGTAAGCAACAAGAACCTAAAGACAAGACATTGAACATATTCTCTTTCCTAGCTAAAAAAAAAACATATCACTATTTATATGACAGTTGCTTGGTCGACTATACAATTTAACTTGGGATCTAAAAGGACCTATTAGTACTGATATTTCACGTTCTAACCTGTTGTAAGCTACAAATGAACTTGCGTGCATTGGCCAGCTCTGATGCGGCAAAGATTTTTGTCTCACTTGCATTACCATCCTTCTCATAAGCAATGTTGGCACGGATTGTATCATTAAACAAGACCGGTTCTTGGCTTACAAGCCCCATTTGCCGCCTCAACCACTTAAGCTGGAGCTTCTTAATTTCAACTCCATCAAGAGTTAGGTGACCTGAATCATAATCATAGAATCTTTGTAACAATGAGATGACAGTTGATTTCCCACTTCCTCTTTCTCCAACTAGAGCCAAAGTCTGAAAGAAAATAACCACTTAATACAATTCACAATTATCTAGTTAATTCATTCATTTCTTGAGATTTCTTTCAACAAATACAAATAGCCACCTTGCCAGAATGAATAGCCAAATTGAGGTCTCGGAAGATTTGAATATCTGGCCTAGATGGATACCTAAAGCTTACATGATGAAGTTCAAGTTCTCCTCTTACATTCTCTAATGCAATTCCTGACTCATCACTTGGATCAATCTTCGACTTTCGGTCTTAAAATTGAGAATATGGAAGAAGCAGCATTCTTGGCTTTGGAGGAATTGGAAGCCAAGGAACTTGTTTGAGAAATTACCATAGCTGCCATTGATAGAGGAAAGAAAGCCTGAAAAGCACGCATGTGAAATCCACAACATTAAAACATAAGTAATTTTTAAAAAGGCTTAATTATCTTTCATGAACAACATTCAGAAATAGCAAAAACATACCCATTTGAAAAACATCTGAGAATGTTGTTTTCCCCTGTGCAACAAGTTGAGCTCCAGCATAGAAACTGGTGGCATAAACAGAAAACAGCAAGAAGAATGATACTCCAAATCCTATTCCACTAATGATCCCTTGCCTAATTCCTGTGTTAACTGGACCATCACATTTCCTTCTGTATAGCTGCATCACCTTCTCTTCACACAGGAAGAGGCAACAGTTCGTATACTCCCTACTGCATCATTTGCAACTTGGCTTGCTTCCTCATACATCATCTGCAGAAGTATATATTTATTTCCCTGATATCTTTTCTTCAAACTCATGAGCTGTGTAATATAAGATCACAAGACAAAAAGCATACCTTTGCATCAGAGCTGAAGCCTTTCATGAACTTTAGTTCGACATATCCATTTATTCCTAAAAGAGGAATCAGTGCGAGAATAATGAACGCCAGTTGCCAATTTGCAGTGAAGGCAATGACAAGACCTGCTACTGCTGATGCAATGTTTTGAACCATCTGAGCAAGTGTATCTCCAATCAGAGCATTCACATTTGCTGCGTATGCTGAAAGCCTAACCCCAATTGCACCACTTAGTGCTCAGGATCAAGCCTAACCCCAATTGCACCACTTGAGTGCTCAGGATCATAAAACCAACCAATCTCCATGTGCACTACTTTCTCAAAACACAATGATCTAATTCGTTGGATTAACTTTGACCCAGCCACAGCAAAGAAGTATAGTTACGTTGGAGATACCAAAAATGCTACGAAGCCAATTAAAATGAAGATTATTGCCCAGAGCTTTGAATCCTTTTTCAATTCATGAGGTAGTTCAGAAAATGCTTTAATCACCCTGGAAATTAGTATACCAAACATAGGAAATATTACACCGTTGATACTTGCAGCCATAGATCCAGCTATAACCACTAGAATCTCAGGCCTATTGAGATATGCAAGGCCGCGGATTTGGACTTCTAGAGTTTGTTTACGCTGTGGAGAAAGTTGTGGTTCTTCTTGGGAATTTTCAGCTGCATCAATTCCCGGAGGTAAAGCAAATGAAGTAGAGAATGAATGATTATTGCTCTTTCCAACTTCTGGAGATCCTTCACCAGCGGACATCTGTAAGGAATTTCTTTGACTCGACTGAGTAAAGGATTTCGAAGAAATGCCTGATCCTTTATGCTCATTTGCAGCTTGTTCTGAATCTTTGTTTACTCCTTGTAACCATATAAGCTGAGGGTATGCTCCATCAGGATTGGCGACCAACTCTGAATGTGAACCTAATCAATATTAAAAAAAAAAAACACAAATTATACAGTCACATTACATCCATCTCCTGGTCTGTTTCACATTAAGGATCAAAATCACATACAAAATGAAAATGTGATTTACTTTAATCAGAACAAATAGTAAATGCTAGACTTTATCAAGAAAAGCCGCTATCAGAAACAAAATGGAAAGAGTTAATTTAACTCCAATCTCAATGAATTTTTACAAATTTCAGACTTGATTGGGTGAAATTTCTAATATATTTAAAAAAAAAAAAGCTTTTTGTATAAGAGCAGTTATATAAGAAAAGGACTCCAGAACACATGAATAACTCTGATTTTAAAACTCCAGATTATTTGACAATGTAACAGAAGAAAACAGTTGGGAATATTTAACAGTTGGTTTATTTCTGGATAAGTATGTTATGCCTGTAATCATAAGATACCTTTCTCAACTATTTTTCCATGGAGGATGACAGCAATGACATCAGCATTCCTAATAGTACTCAGACTATGGGCAATAATAACAGTTGTTCGGTTGACCATAATCCTGTCTAAAGCATCCTGAACTATCCTTTCTGATTCTGCATCTAGCGCATTGGTAGCTTCATCTAAGAGTAAAATTCGTGGATCTTTCAAGATTGCTCAGGCTATTGCAATTCTCTGCTTTTGTCCACCAGATAGCTGAGTTCCATGCTCACCAACCATGGTGTCTACTCCCTGGATGAAAAATTTCACTCTCCAAATTAGATATACAAATCAATACATCAAGACTACATGTTGAAAATTGATCAATGAGCTTGTAAAAAACCTGAGGTAGCTTATCAATGAATTTAGCAGCATTAGCAAGTTCAACTGCGGCTCCTATATCTTTGGTCGTTGCTCCATCTTTTCCATAAGCAATATTGTCCCTAATGCTGGATGAAAACAACACAGGTTCTCGGCTTACCAGTACAATTTTCTTCCTAATCCACTTAAGCTGAAACTCTTTGAGGTCAATGCCATCTGTGAGAATTTCACCAGCTTGTGGATCATAAAATCTCTCTAGTAGACTGATCACTGTTGACTTCCCACTTCCACTATGTCCAACCAAAGATGCAGTCGTGCCTCTTGGAATAGAAAGAGAGAATCCAGTAAATATTTGCTCATCTGGTCCAGCAGGATAACTGAAATATACTTCCCTCAAGTCTATATCTCCATGGATGTCATCCAATATCGTTCCCCTCATGTCATAAGGATCAATCTCTGACTTTCTGTTGATGGTCTCAAACATCTTGTAAGCTGCAGCTTGTCCAGCATCAAATGTGCTCATGGAGGGAGATGCCTGCCTTAGAGAACTGAAGCAAACATATGTAAATGCAAGGTCAGTGAATAATAAATTGTCATCGAAAATAGTAAATATATGCATTCATCCTGTATTAGTGGAGTGGATGTGTAAGCCTGTGTGTGTGTCTGTGTGCTTCACAAAGGAACTCACGTGAAACCAGTCACCACAGCAATTATCACATTAAGCACTTCACCACCTGTGTATCCTTTTTCCAGTATCATCTTTCCTCCAGACCATATTGCCAAAGTATAACTACAGAATATGTTTAATAAGAATAGGCCAACACCAGCCTTCATGAACACTTGATTTGTAAGCCGCAAGAAGAACTTCTCATAATTACTTATAGCTTCCTTTTCACCAGTAAATGATGCAACCTGAATTAGAATTAAACAATGAGCATACTCTTACTAAAAATTATTTTCCAGGAATATGTCTGCTACTGGCTGTCGTAAACATACCATTCTAATTGAGCCAATAGTCTGCTTAGCTACAGTTGCTGCTTTTGCATAAGCAATTTGTCCTTGAGATGCCATGCTAGCTATCATGATAGACATGGCTGCACCGGCTAGCACAAGCAAGGGAATAGAGGATAACATGACAAGGGTAAGAAGCCCCCCTTTGAAAAATGCTATTACAAATCCTCCAATGCATGTTGATACGTATTGTAGAAACCTGCATGAAAGCAGACATATTTATTCAATCACAGGAATGCAATAGGGAAGATGCATCAAATTCTGTAAATTTTTTCTTCTCTAGGAGTTCTTTCAATCCAGGAGGACACTACCTTCCCTCCCATAGCATCTTGCATAAGAACAGTATCACCAGACATTCTACCAATGACCTCTCCAGTTTTTGTTTCCCTATCAAAGAAAGCAATATCTTGTCTCAATATAGATTTTAAATACAAACCCCCTAATTCGTGCAGCCTGCGCTCGCCTGTGATCACCCAGCATGCCACCTCTGACAAATAACAAATGCCAGTTTCTTAATTCACATACTTGATCATTTATATATCTTTGTACACGAGATTATGTTATTTGAGTATATATAGAGTTACGTAGAAATGAAGCCACAGCAGAACCCACTGCCAAGTAGACAAATTTTAGAGACACCTAAAAGTTTTTCCAAGAACAAATTAGCAACGACTTCCATTTTGAAATGGAAAATAATTGTAAATTTCATCAATAACATTAATAGGCACGTTTTCATCTTTGTGGCTCTAGGAAGCCACCTGATTAGTAAGATTCATGGTAGTCTCAGATTTTGTTTTGGTGAAAAGAGGAATTTGCACAAGAGACAGATCAGTTTACAATTACAGCTTATGCTTGATATTGTTTACCTTGGAAACTACAAGCACCACATCTTTGTTATTCGGGTTTTCTCCAAAAGCGTCAATCATATTGCCAAGAAATAAAGTCATCAAGAGCAGACCTTAGCCATTACCAACAGCACCAATTTTTCCAATGGTCATCAACATAATATCTGTGGGATCTGCAAAGGAAAAGAGCTTGTGAAATGGAACTGAGTTAGTCGGTACTTATACCACCACTTATGTCATTCTCCACGGCCATAATCCCAGCTTAGGATTTTAGTCTGATTGTTTGCTAACTTGTCTTTCTATCTATTGAACTTAAAATGCTCTGTACAGAAAAAAAAATGGTGGTTGAGAGCAGCAAATTATAAATTAATAGTAATAGCCAATGAAGAGTTGGAAACTACAGAAATAATTAAATAAAAGAAAACCAAAAAAAAAAAAATGGTCGCAGAAAGGATAGTTATTAGGACCAAAGATTAATTCCAAACTGAGGATTGACCGAGTATCACTTCATGGAGTGACGCGAATTAGCCATTAAGAAACGGAAAGGATACAAATGACAAAAATCTTTACTACTCCAATGATATTAGCGGGCAATCAGAAAAACAAATAGAAAAGAACATTATAATAAGCAAAATTCCAGCAAAATTATAATAAGAAACATAAATTTATATTTACAGAGTACTTAGTTAAACTCGAACTTAAAATTCATTTGATTTGTAAATAAATTTCTTAAGCAAATGAATTTTCATATTTGGTATACTATAAAACAAAAATAAAATTTATTTCAAATAAAATAAATTTTGTGTTCTATTTAAGTATAGAATTCAATAAAAAAATTTATTTTTCTAAAGTATCTTGTGCTATTTTTTCAAAATTTTACAAATGTAGAACACGTAGACGGAGAGAAACGAAGAAGAAAGCGTGAAATAAGTATATTAAATAAAAATATTTTTAAAAAATTATAATTTTAGAATTTATTTAAAATTTCTATCAAATTTGATAAATTTAATTTAATTATAATTAATTTTAAAAATTTAATAAAAATAGATTTGAAAATAAATTTTCATCAAATACACAAAATATAATTTATAAATAATTCCATTAAAAAACTATAGAAATATATAAGAAGAAACGTAAACAGATAGTATAGAAAAAGAAGAAAAGAAAGAAACAAGAAAAGTATGTACTTGGAAGAATAAATATATCTAACGCTGATGAGGTCAGAGGTGTGTCTGTCGAGACACTAGAAATATACAGGCGTTTCCAATTCCATAGCTTGGTGTGGAGACCAAGCCTTATGAATGATCAATATAAGTCACATGAACAAACAAACGAGGAGATTGGTCAAAGGCGTGAAGGTTTTATGTTTTATAAAAGATTCCCATGGACTTCACCGAAGAAAAGTAATCATAGAAACATATTGCGTACTGAAAATGATTGATATGCAAGACCAATCTCAGATCAAATAATGAGCAAATGCCTTTTAAGATTGAAGAAAACGGGGCTTCGCCCAGTGCATCCGCCCCTGTGGCAGAAAATGTTAGAATTTTTATTTAGACTAATATTAATTATTAGCTTGTTTTAATTTTGTAAAATATAGTTTATTTGTTAGTGACTAAATCCAATTAAATTATGATCAAATAGGTTATAGACTTATGACAACTTTAGTGGACCGATATGAAAAACAGTTATATATAAGACTAATTTAATATGGACTTGTGATGGGTGGACCTGTTAAATTTATTATAAATATGAAGTTTTTTTTCCTATCTTTGAACCCTAACTCTAATTGTTAGACTCATTAGTAAGCATCTTTAGAGAAGGTCAATGAGATGAAGATTTAGTTTTTGATTTCCATTATTTTGATCTATTTTTTTGTGTTTAATTCTAATTGTTGATATTATGACTCAAAATAATTTTGGATATAATGCACAAATATGTATAAAATTCGTTTTCGCTTAACTATTAATTGGTGTTCTAAATTCATATACTAGATCCTAAATAAATTCTTACAGAAAATGGATAGTTCCAGCGAGGAATGAGATAGCTGGCCAACGCCGACTCTGACCAGCGTCGCGGCTTTAATTTTGTCATTGCCCGTCGAGGGGATGAGCACCGGAGCCATTGCTCTCTTCGTCTTCGGCTGACGAATATATATCTGTGCAGATGACCAAAAAACAGTGACAGATCGTCATGATGTTATACCAGATGATGACGTGTCACTTTATGACATGGCATTACATGAAACGTAGCTGCTTGTTATTGCAGTCTATAACATGCAATTATCTGAAAACCAGCTGGCTAAATTAATCTGATGTGATTGGTGTCACATTGGCCACGTGGCACATATTGCTGAAGTGGCAAGACATACTTCGCCAAGGCCAATGAAGTAATGGCATGGCATTAAAGAATAATAATAATAATAATATAGCACACAAATATGTGGCTAAATGTCAACGACAATGAGTAGTTTTGCTAATGTAATAAACAAATGGCATAACAAAAAAAAAATGATGTGATATAAATTTAGAATGATGCAACATATATATATATATATATATATATATATATATATATATTGATGGTCTTGATCTCACACTGGTATTAACAATCTGCAAAAACATGAGAAATTAAGCTAAGAGAGCATAGCAATTCATAATCACTCTGAAATTTAAATTATAATTATTTTTATGAAAAATAAAATAGTAATAGATACTAAGAAGTTGTAAGAATTTAATGTTTCTTTTTTTTTTGTTGAAATGTTGTTTTATACTTAATAATAATAATAATAATAAGAATCATTGAGTGTGATGTCCGAATAGATAATCCGAGCAATCAGTTTAGTTCAGTTTTCAAGAGTAAGAGAGCTTATTCGATCATAATAGTCTACAAGACGAATAAAATCAAGAGAAGTTTAGTTTTTGACTGTGAGTTCACTTCGATGATTAAGTCAACTAAATTCAATTGAGAGTATAAAAATATAAAGATTTTAGATTTGCTACTGTTTAAGGGAGTTAGTAATTATTGTTTGGCAAAATTTATGCGGCTTAAGTCATGAGGAGCTCTTTGATAATTAAGTCAGCTAAGTCTAGTTGAAAAATATAAAAAATGTAGAAATTTCAGAGAACATAAAAGATACCTAAAGTATTTTATATAGTGATAGATTTGCTACTATTGAAATGAGTTAATAATTACTGTTTGATTAGATTTATGTGTATTTCTAATAAGTCGAACATTCTTTTATAGTAAAATTGCGCTAACATATTCGTTTTTTGCTAATGGATCAAACATGTTCTATGGGTTGGAGTATTAGACTGAGTTGAGTTTTATATGGTATTAGATCTGATCCATTAACTGACTGGGTAGTATTAGATTGCATCCAAAACAAGATATGAGAAAATTGATTTATCCTTACAATTATATAATCTTCAAATATTATATTCTACAAATCTTTTGAACCTTATTATCTATTTTATTGATTGTCATTCATGTTAATTCGCATAAAAAACTAGTTGTTCATGAAATGGTGTCTATTTGTCGAGGATTCGAATATGCTAGAATTATCAAATATGATATGATCGATTGTGTTGATCTATCATTCAATACTGTTACAAAAAGATTTACGTACGGTAAGAGTTGATAATAAGCTTATTTTCCTGATGCGTGACAAAAGCTTTGTGATGTAGGGTCATTGTGCTGATAAGGCAATTGGGATCGATATTAACATTAGTGGCGTGGCTGTGGCTGTGGCTGTGGCTGTGGCTGTGGCTGATGTGGCCGCTGGATGCCGTGTGGTGTGTGTTATGCTACTGTGTTAATTAATGATTTGGAAGCAATTAATAGCGTGGTTAACAACTGGCAAAAATTATTTTTATGTGGCAATTTTTCGTGGGAGGTCAATAATGCCGTGCTCCACGTGGCAAACAACTTGATGACGACTTTATGATCTAATAAGAAAGAAGAGCTATGCCTTTCAGAAAACAAAAGAGTTGCCAATTGTAAAATGAAACGTGGTATTTTTATCGGATGAAAAAAATTAAAATAAAATTAAGTACAAATTCAAATAAAAAACGATTGTCTTCACGGAAATGGGTCGATGAGCGTTATGGGAAGCATACATCTCTCCGACAATTTTGGAATGAAACTGGTGAAGAATCAGGGGTGATGCTGTCGTCCTTTATCTCTCCAGTCAGGGTTTTTAGGAGACACCTGCCTCTCGAGTCTTGATTCATCATCTGACAGCATAAGTAGTAATAAATTTTTCACTTAATGCACAATGGCTCAAAATCATACAAGTCTTTTTTTTTTAAAAAAAATTTTTGTCTACGATATCTCATTTGAAACAATAATAAATAGAAAGTAAATACTATAGTATCATTTACGTTATTATACCATAATATTATAACTAACAATTCACCATTAGGTTATATAAAATTTTTTATTTATCATTACATGAAATTATTATTTATCATTAGATTAAATCATGTTATTTAACGATATTATAAAAAATATTACTTTAGAATTTATGTAAATTTATAGAATTATGGATAAAAATAGGTGGTAATATTTTTTTAATAAATTAAAGGAGGAAAACAGAATTGTACCAAAATACATGAGGCTCTGTTTGAAAATTAAGATTTTGCAAGAATTTAACAGAAAATAATTCTATTTCAATATTTTCAAAAGTTTATATATAAAAACAATTCAATTTTATCATTTAAAAAATAATTTAAATGAGAAAATCAAATAAATTTTATATATAAAAACAATTCAATTTTATTATTTAAAAAATAATTTAATAAGAAAATTAAATTAAATAAAAAATCATATAATTTTGAAAATTTGTATTTCAATTAAATATTTAGATAAAATTATCCCACTAACTTTATAATTTAAATTGACATTATATTCATTTTAAATAAATAAAAATATTTTAAAAACTAATTTTAATTCATTATAGATTTATTTCAAATATTATAATTTAATTAAATTTATCAATTTAACTAATAAAAAAATTTTCCTTTTCTTTTTCTTCTTACATGAGTTGTTTTAAATATCTTCTAGAGGTAAATACACAAATTAATGAGGCTGAGCCCAGAGTGAAACAATTGGTGGGAATGGAAGAACCCTTTCACATGTTTTCAATTTAAAGAGGCAATTCATTGCACTGGAGGAGTATTGATGCTAATGTTGAAACACATATGGAAATTGTTTACAAATTCTGTATTTTTAGCGTGTAAACCAACTTCTTTTCTTTCCTGTGTAACAAAGAAAAAGATAGGATTTACAATAGCGATTATTAATTTGGTCCTATGCTTACAAAATTTGCGATTATGTGTGGGATGCTAGTAACATTAAAATTTGAGATTGCGGTTACTTATGCAGTTGAGGCACTCATATGTAGTGCCACTAAAGAAGCATAATATCCATCTTTGATATTTATCAAACTCTCATGCTTCCCTTTTTCCACAATCACTCCACTTTTGACCACTGCAATAACATCTGCATTCTTGATTGTAGATAATCGATGGGCTACCACAACTGTGGTTCTGTTTACCATTACTCGATCTAGTGCATCTTGAACCACTCTCTCAGATTCAGCGTCCAGTGCACTTGTAGCCTCATCTAGTAGCAGTATCTTTGGGCTTTTTACTATTGCACGAGCAATGGCTACCCTTTGTTTCTGCCCTCCAGACAGTTGTACTCCTCGCTCTCCTACAGCTGTATCATACCCCTGCATTTTGCAGTTAATAGTAAGCAAGCAAGATGAATATAAACATATTATGTACTATCTATTTGCTTGCGTCGCTTCCAACCTGTTGTAACCCACTAATGAACTTATGTGCATTGGCCAACTCTGATGCAGCAATAATTTCTGACTCAGTTGCCTCTCCATCCTTTCCATATGCAATGTTGGCCCGGATTGTGTCATTGAACAAGACTGGTTCTTGGCTCACCAGCCCCATCTGCTGCCTCAACCACTTCAGTTGGAGCCTTTGAATTTCAACTCCATCTAGAGTTATATGACCAGAATCAGGATCATAAAACCTTTGCAACAATGAGATAACTGTTGATTTCCCACTTCCACTTTCTCCAACTAGAGCCACCGTCTGACATATAAACATCCACATTAGACAGTTGATCCTGTTCATTTCTTGTGATGCTTGAAAAAAGAAAAACAACATAATTACCTTGCCAGAATGAATAGCCAAACTGAGGGCTCGCAAGATTTGAATATCTGGTCTAGTTGGATACTTGAAGCTTACATGGCGAAGCTCAATTTCTCCTCTCACATTCTCTATTGTCATTCCTGAGTCATCACTTGGATCTATCTTTGATTTTCGGTCAATGATTGAAAATATGGAACTGACAGCATTTCTGGCCTTGGACGAGTCAGGAGCTAAAGAGCTTGATTGAGAAATTCCAACAGCTGCCATGGTCAAAGCAAAGAAAACCTGCAGAGTGGACAGATGAATTCAGTATCAACAAAACTCGAATATCTTTCAAGAAACATAAGGAAGATATACACTTACTCGAAATACATCTGAGAATGATGCTTTCCCGTGCTTGACAAGTTGAGCGCCTGCATAGAAACTAGTCGCATAGACAGAAAACAGCAAGAAGAAAGATACTCCAAATCCTATTCCACTTATAAGACCCTGCCTTATTCCTGATTTCAGAGGGCCTTCACATTTCTTTTTGTACAGCTGCATCACCTTTTCTTCCGCACAGAAGGAGGCAACAGTTCTTATACTTCCTACTGCGTCATTTGCAACTTGGCTTGCTTCCTCATACATCATCTGCAACAATTTGGATTTATAGTATAATAAATAAATTCAAAATTACAAATGTCATGCAATAAGTTCTGTTCTAGAAATAGATCTAAGAACCTTGAATAGAATCATCACCTTGATTTCTTTTTCTTAAAAGCCAATGAGCCTAAGAAATTATGAATTGCAAGATTAAAAGGCATACCTTTGCATCCGCGCTGAACCCTTTCAAGAACTTTATTTGAACATAACCATTGACTCCTATTAGAGGAATCAGAACAAGAATAATGAAAGCTAATTGCCAACTTGCAGTGAAGGCAATAACTAGACCTGCAACTGCCGATGCAATGTTTTGAACCAACTGAGCTAGTGCATCCCCAACAAGCGCACGCACTGTTGCCGCATCTGCTGAAAGCCTAGCACCAATTGCACCACTGGAGTGCTGAGGCTCATCAAACCAGCCAACCTCCATATGAACCACCTTCTCAAAACAAATAGATCGGATCCGTTGTATTAGTCTACTTCCAGCCACAGCAAAGAAGTAAAACTGTGATGGAAGTACCAAAAAGGATGCCACACCAATTATCATGAACATTATTGCCCAAAACTTTGTATCCTTCCTTAATTCATGAGGCGGCTCATAAAATGCTGTAATTACTTCAGAAATTAGTATGCCGAAAATTGGAAATATTACACCATTCATACTTGCAGCTATGGTTCCAACTATAAGCACCGGAATCTCAGGCTTGTTGAGATATGCAAGGCGGCGGATTGGGACCTCTGGAGTTTTTTCTTCTGGTGGAGAATCTTCAGGTTCTTCTTGGGAATTCTCATTGACATTAATTCCTGCAGGTAAACCAAATGAGACTGAATATGAATGACGACTGCTGTTGCCAACTCCAGTTGATCCTCGACTAATGGATCTTCTGAGTGATATTCTTTGACTTGACTGTCTAAGGGATTCAGAAGAAACATCTGATCTTTTATGGTCCTCTGCTGCATATTCCGAATCTTTATTTACTTCTTGTAAGCGTATAAGCTGAGAGTATGCTCCATCAGGATCCATGAGTAGTTCTGAATGTGAGCCTGATTAATCAACAAAATTTTATTAATTAGGCTCTATTTGTGTCCTTTCTTTTAAACCATGGATTAAGATCACAAAAAAAATCCATATCTTTTAGCCACTAGAAATAACAAATCTCAGACTTGATCAGCACAATGTTCTAAATGAGATGAATTTTCAAAATTAATTCAGTTGTAAAAAATCAGTATATAAATAGGGTAGCAAAATTAATAAGTATACAGGACGCACATAAAAAAAAAAAACACAGAATAACTTAAAATATGCAATGAACATTTCAGACTCTGAAATTGCAGAAGATATGTGATATGATAATGCAAAAACAGGAAACCAATTTAGAAACAAGAATTTCATTGTTTGATGACAAGCATATTTGAGATCGCTGTACATGTGGAGGAGTATACTCTGAGTGTAAACATAAGGTACCTTTTTCAACCATCTTTCCCCGGTGAATAACAGCAATGATATCAGCATTTCTAATTGTACTCAGTCGATGGGCAACAATGACGGTTGTTCGGTTGACCATAATCCTGTCTAATGCCTCCTGAACTATCCTTTCAGATTCTGCATCAAGCGCACTTGTGGCTTCATCTAAAAGCAAAATCCGTGGATCTTTTAGGATAGCTCTAGCAATTGCAATTCTTTGCTTCTGTCCACCAGATAGCTGAGTTCCATGTTCACCAGCCATGGTGTCCAATCCCTGGATGTAAACTCAAAGGTCCAAAATAAATGAATAATCACATGATCCAAAAACTGTGAAAAAAATTATTGAAAATATGATTGGTAAACAATTACCTACCTGTGGTAGTTTATCAATGAATTTAGCAGCATTGGCTAGTTCAGCTGCAGCTCTTATCTCCTCTGTGGTTGCTCCTTCTTTTCCATATGCAATATTATCCCTAATGCTGGCTGTGAACAACGCAGGTTCTTGGCTGACAAGTCCAATTTTTTCCCTAATCCACTTAAGCTGAAACTCTTTGAGGTTGATGCCATCTATAAGTACTTCACCAGCTTGTGGATCATAAAATCTCTCTATAAGACTGATAACTGTTGACTTCCCACTTCCGCTTTGTCCAACCAAAGCAGCAGTTGTGCCACTTGGAATGGAAAGAGAGAATCCACTAAATATTTGCTCATCTGGTCTGGCTGGATAACTGAAATATACATCCCGCAGCTCTATATCTCCACGCATGTCATCTAGTTTCTTTCCTCTCGAGTCATAAGCATCAATCTCTGGCTTTCGACTGATAGTCTCAAACATTTTATAAGCTGCAGCTTGTCCAGCAGCAAAAGCACTCATGCAGGGAGATGCCTGTCCTAGGGACCTGTACCATCCATATATTAGTTCAGAATATCAAAAAATGCTGAAACATCAAAGGAAACCTTGCATACATGCATTCATCTAATTGACAGATATGCTTGCTTTTTGTCTTCACTAAGGAACTTACAGGGAACCACTCAACACAGCAATCATCACATTAAGCACATCACCTCCTGTGTATCCCTTTTTCAGTATCATCTTTCCACCAAACCATATTGCCAAAGCATAAGTACAGAAAATGATTAGCATTACCACTCCAAGGCCTAGTCCCGTAGCTAATCCCTCATTAACACCTGACTTGTACGCCGTAACCAGAAACTTATTGTAATTACTAATAGCTTGCTTCTCCCCAGTAAAAGATGCAACCTGGTTTAAAGTTCAGCAATGAGCTTATTATAGCTATAATTATTTTCAAAGCATATATCTAATAATGCCATGCATACATACCGTCCTGATTGAACCAATTGTCTGCTCAACTACAGCAGCTGCTTTGGCGTAAGCATTTTGTCCACGGGCCGCCATTCTAGATATTGTGATGGACATGGCTGCACCAGCCATAACTAGCAGGGGAATAGAGGATAACAGGACAAGGGTAAGAAGCCATCCCTTGATAAATGCAATTATAAAGCCTCCAATGAATGTTGATGTAAGCTGTAAAAATTTGCCAACCTGAATGAAAGATGCAAATACATTTAATCATAGGAATACATGTACAAGATATATCGAATTCAATATAATGGTTTTCTCTTTGTAGGAATTCTATTACTCCAGCAGTACTTTACCTTCTCTCCCATAGCATCTTGTATGAGAACAGTGTCACCAGACATTCTGCCAATGACTTCTCCAGTGCTTGTTTCTTTGTCAAAAAAAGCTATATCCTGTCTCAATATAGTTTTCAGATACAAACCCCGTATTCGTGCAGCCTGTCTTTCTCCTGTGACCATCCAACAAGCCACCTCTGAAAAACAACAAACAAAGGCTTCTCAATCTCCTTGTTAGACGTATAAATCACATATTTGATATGTTCATGAGATTGCAAAGTGTCAACTTACGAAGAAATGATGCTACAGCAGACCCTGCTGCCAAATAAACGAATTTTAGAGACACCTGAAATTCATATAAGAAACAAAATTAGTAACATCTTTCCATTAAAAACACCAAGACTGCGAAGAGCATGTTTACCTTGGAAACCACATGTACGACATCTTGGTTGTTCTGGTTCTGTCCAAAGGCATTAATGGTATCACCTAGCAATATGGTCATGAGTGGCAGGGCTACTCCATTACCAATAGCACCAATTGTGCCAATAACCATCAACATAACATCTGTTGAATCTGCAAATGAAAAGAGCTTATAAAATGGAACTGAATTAGTTTTCTCATCTCCGCTACTCTTCTGTTCCTCTTCATGGGTTTTTGATGTGCTGGCCCCATGCCCAGTCGTAACTCCATTTAGGTCATTTTCCCCTCCCATACGAACAGCCTCCAGATATATATGATCAAAGATCACAAACAAAAGCAGTCCCCTGGACAATTATTGTTGTTGTAGCTGCATAGCGGTTTATATCAGTAAATCAGTAAAAATAGAGAAAACCAATAAAAATCAGCAACAAGTTGATAAACTTTTTAAAAGCCAGAAAAGAATAGAATAGAATCCCAGATAAGAGGACTGAGTAACGACTATGTTTCTTGAACTGAACTGATGAAACCATTAAGCAACAAAATGAAATTAATTAAAAAAAAAGACGACAAATCTTGATTTAAATAAAGTGAGCAAGGAATCAAGATCTATCATTACCATATATATATATATATATATATATATATATATTTATGGAAAAAGTTCGGTATATTCTAATACTTAAAAACTCCATAGGCACAACAAGAAGCCGACCAAAAACAGAATTTGAACTATAGGTGCAATATATCCAGCAACCTTCTTCTTCTTCTTTTTATTGTGCTAAGCATTTGTTTGAGGATAGAGGAAGAGAGACTTTGTGTGTTCTTTTCTCTCCATCTTGTTTAATATTATTAGTTACAATATTATTAAAAAAGGAAAGACCTTACTCTGTATTCAATTGCGTACAAAGTCCCACCCCATCACCAACAAATTTATATTTATAAAAATAAACAAAAGAGGAAAACCCATGTGAGAAAAATTAAAGGGAAAGAGATAAGGGGAAGCATGGACCTGCTTACCAAACAATGAAAAGAGAGAGTGGTGTTTGAAAAAGTATGATTTATATTCTGGGTTACAGCTCTTCTATGGTTTTGTTTTGCGGTGGAATAGAATGGAATGAGCTAGTTTGTGGTGAGCTGTTCTGTTCATGCATTATTATATAAGCGTAAAACGTTCACATTGCTTGAAGAGCAAGAACGTTTTTGACGTTCACATCTGCGGCACCAGCCGCACTCCTCACCTACAAAAATTTTGAAAGTTTGAAGAATGGACAATGAAGCAACACAGCAGGTGCCGCAGATGGGTCAGAGACGCGTAGAGGCTTTTCATTTTTGTCAACCAAATAAACCCCAGTTTTTCTGGAATCCCACCTGTGATCATACTCGATAAAATTAAAAATTGGTTGCTGATTCTATTTGGTTCAATTTAAAAAATAAATATTTTAAAAAAATAATCAAATCAAAATAAATTAAATTGATTTAATTTAAAATTTATAAAAAAATTTAAAAATTTTTAAAATTATACTATTTTATTGAAAAGTTAAATTTAAAAATAATTTTAATTACTTTATTATATGAATTTTTATTTTTGTATTATAATAAATATTTTTTTCTAATTTTAAAATATTTTTTAAATATATTTTTTAAAAATTAAAAAAAAATTATTAAATTAAATCAATTAAACTGGTCGCTAAATCGAGAATATGTTACTCCATTGGTTCGAGAGTTCTGGTCCAACTTTAAAAATAATGATAAAGACCCATTTCTTTATTCATTTCTTCTATGTTCATAGAGGTAGGGCTGAAATTTTCGCGGTATTTATTCGGTATACCGCCAAAACCGAACCGATAAACCGAAACCGGTCCAACCATAAAATTTTCGGTATTAAGGTTTGAGTTTTTTCGGTTTCGGTTTCGATATTTAGGTTCAGTTTGGCGGTATACAGTCGGTATACCGCCATCAAAACGGCGTCGTTTTGATGGATTGAAACGACGCCGTTTTATAACAAGAAATGTACATTTCTGTTATGTGTAATGTACATTTCTGTTATGTAAAATGTACATTTCTGTTATGTGGAATGTACATTTTTAGCGGTATCTGTAAAATTCGCAGTATCGATATAAATTTGAAATTATATGATATAAACAGATATAAAAAAATATATTACTTTTATTTTTTATTTTAATTAATTTAATTTAATATATAAAATGTTCTAAATTGTTTTTTTGAAATTATATGATATAAATATTTTT
>CATIWR010241205.1:0-14895 GCA_949677035.1 Omphalea diandra | reverse complement strand
GAATTACAGGAAGATGGACCAATAGGTCCCAAATCATATGTCAAATGAATTACAGGAAGATGGACCAATAGGTCCCAAATCATATGTTACATGAATCACATGAATATCCTGGGAGCAATGTTTGCCTTGCTCGGTCACAATAAAAACAAAGCTATTGCATTTGCACTTGCATAGTTAATTGTTATACTTACAATGTATCTTGATGATATTTGATTATGGATTATGCCATGAGAATTTGATTATTGTTCCATGTATCTGAAAAATAGTTGCGATTTGGTGAGTCGCAACTCAGTGAATAAATGTAAAGTCTTGCATCAAGACACATGGAACACTAGTCGTCGACTGAATTCCAAACTCTCTCTTTCCTTATGTCATATACATATATGAACATCAAATAAATGTTTGATTGTGTGTAGGATGGAAAAACCTTTATGCATATGTATTTTGAACATGAATGATATGAGTTATGTAAATGAATATGGTTGTTACATAAGTAGTGAAATATGATGATCTGATTTTTATTTGAAAATCAAAGATTCAAGATAATAACTAAACTACTAATGTAATAAATGTAAACTAAACTAACAACTAAATAACTAAAATGACAACCACAACTAAGAAAGAAAACCTTATGAATAAGTACCTAAGACACTTAATCTCAATAATGGAAAATTCTGAAATCATCAATCATTCAATGACATGTTGAATTAAGGCATACAACTATCAATTGACTCTCCAGTTATTCAGGCTTTCTCTTGAGATGTCACTTAACATGTAACCATCTCTCCAAATCCATCTCTTAATGTAAAATAGGAATGCATTACTTCATAAACTCAAGCAATTGTTTAAGTGATAATAATAGGTTAAGTGGGCGTCTATATTTATCAATTAATATAATGGAAATGATTTTTGGTATATTTCCATTCATAATCTTTTGATCTATAAATGAAACATAAATCATATAATTGGTGATCAAGCAATCACAAACATTAAGATTAATAATCATTTACTAATAAAACAACAAAATCCCAACATATTCATTGAAATCATAAATCAATCAATCAGTATCCATGGGCACACCAAGGTCTTAGATAAAAAGATTTAGCCTAACATACTAATAAAACAAGCCAAAACTAAAAGTAGAAGCATCATCCTAATAATGGACGTAAGAAATAAGAGAAGGAAAAGTGAAATCTCCTAAAGGTTTTTTATTAATCTTCTTTTTCTTCTTCCTTTAATCTAATGAAGCTTTAAACTCTTGCACTTGATCTCTTTTTGAAGCACGTTTTCTTATGTTTTCTTCTCTAAAAATCTCTTATATTATCCTTTCCTCACCTTCCTCTAAATAACCCTAAGGTTGGCCTTAAATACTCTATAAAAGGACTAACTAAAATATAAGATAAATAGTAAGTCATTAACTGCCCAGGTTATAGTTCGTGACCCTTCTGATCATATTAAAAAAAGCTGCAGCCAATAACTTTAGTCTTAGGCATGACAATTTCCTTCTTTTCTCATGTGCCTAAATCTATAGTTTGGTCTAATAAGTTGTTATCCATGCTCAATTTGGTCTTAATTATCTCCAAATTTTCTTAAACACATACAAAACATCCAAATGTGATGAATGATACAAATTAACTTAAAATAACTTAATATAAACATAGATTAACATTAAATTAAAACTAAATCCTACCAAATATATATGCACAAATTAAGCCGAACAAATAACCCTACACTTAAACTATTATTTGTTCTTAAATAATAAGGAGTAAATAACCCAAAATTTCATAATGTTTACAAAACATGTATAACCTCATCATGCTTATAATAGTAATCACTTAAGTACTACAAAAGATACACCAATAAAAAATCCATTTAAACAAATGAACTTAAGTTTGATTACTATCATAAAAAGTAAACTAACTTATTCATGAATAAGTATAAATGACAAAATCATATTTTATATGTCTAGCTTAACAACGCATTGAACTATACTATTAACAAACACAATCTTAATATGAAATAAGTTCTACCACTATTGCTTTCATTAATTAGCATTTAGAAGAATATTTTTCGACACATGTGATCATTAGGATACATCTTTTCTTCTTTTAAGATCACTACTTTTCTATTTTCTTTTTTAAATAGTTAATGTCTTTTTAGGCAAATGTAAATATTGGTGATGAATACATCTAATTGCTCAACATATACCTTCATTTGAAATGCTTTGCATACTCATGTTTCTAGTTTGTCATTTAACATAAAAATCAACATTGATCATGAAGAACCCCAATTACTAGGCATCCAAAAAATGGTGGAGCAGTTATTTCCTTTTCCCTTTTGAACTATTTTGATTATTCCTAAATCATAACTTTTAAACGGCTTCATCATTGCTAATTAACAAAGCACAAAAGTAATTCATTAAGCTTATGTAATTATATATATTCATAGCTAACTAAATTGCTTGTTTCAACATACATGTAAAACACAATCTCAATGAATTCTCACTATTCATTTGCTACACTCCTCAATTTAACAACTAACTCAAAATTCATTTATCTCAAATTCATAAGAATGATATCTCTTTTATAATAACTCATAATGATTACTAAATAAAGCTTAATTAAGCTATACATGCTTTGCAAAATTTTAAATAAATTGATCCATTTAAGCTTTGTACATAGGTGCAAGCATAATATTGGTTTAAGCTTAAGATCACAATCCTTCCCCTTACACTTAAATATGTCATTGTCCTCGATGACATGCATTTTGAAACACAAAAGACAAAAGCGATTGTATAGAAAGAATTACTCCCCTTTTTAATGTTGGCGAAACGTTGATTACATCCAAACTCTCATTTTTCTTATGGATTATATTCTTATAAGCATTAAAAAAAATAAGAATAATCAAGTAGCCAAGTAAAATAAAATCAAACTAGATAAATCATGGAAAAAAATTCCACTAGCTCTTACCTTAATAAATTGTCAACACAAATTAAAACACATAGTAGTGGTGCATGACAACCTAACAACAAGAAATCGTAAAACATAAAAAACAAGAGAACAAGTCTAATACATTGCAAATAACCTAGCATTAGTAAGAGTAAAAACCAAAGACATAATTTCAATACATAGTGCATCATGGAGTATCTAGTAGTTAGGGCAAATTTATGTAAGCTTTAGAAAAGTATTACCTAATCTTATAATCTTGACGCTTTTGTTCCTTTTCCACTCTTGCCAATCTTGCATCCATGGTGTCTAGCCATTGAAAGACTAAATTCCATTGCCCCACTTGAGTTGCATTAGTTCCACCTTCTTGTGGAAGAGTGTTAAGACATGGAATAATAGGAATCTTTTCCTCTTCCTCTTATTCACTTTCCCCTTCGACTTATTCTTTTTATTCTTGATTTTTTAGTCCTATTTATTCTTGATTTTTTAGTCTTATAAACTTTGGTCCTTCAAACTTACATGTCATAATCCCCTTTCTTCCTAATGTAGTAAGATTAAATGGTTATATAGTAGGTAAGGCTTCCTCATCCATGTCATTTGGACCAAAACCACATAAAAATATAGCCAAACCTATGATAATATGCCCCAAGCCTACCACTTAAGATGTTTCAATAATCCAATAAATTATTGAAAGATGAAATGAGTAATTGAGTCTTTTAGCTTTTTATGGGCATGCCAAATCAAAAAAATCTCTTGTTTAGATACTTTTAATGCTTCTAATTTCCTAAAGATTGCACAAGCCATAAACTTGTAAAGTATCACTAAACACTTATCTTTTATGGCTCCACTCAAGGAATGATGAAAATTTATTCCATCTTGTCTCAAAATTATCTCCCAAATGTTATAACACTAAAATTTTTGAGATGATCACTCATACCTCCTATATAAAAGCCAAATGCATCTCCCATGATGGTTAAATCCATGTTATATAGATTACTAAAGAGTCTAAAGATAATGGATGTCTCATCCTTTTTTTTAAAATTTTGTGCAAAAAAGAACTCAAGGTTTAGTCTTTTGTAATATGGAATTTATATGAATGCAAACTTTACCCAACCCAACCTACTTAAAAACTCTTTCATCTTCTCTATGACTTTTAGTTGTGCCAAAGTTGGTTCATCTAAAAATCGATATGCAACAAGTGTTATAAAGACTAAGGAAAAGAACCACTCACATTTTCCATCATTGTAGATAGGAAAAGAGCACCATAATTTGATGAGATGTTCCTTGGTCCCCTTTATGGTTACTTCCCCCTTCTTCTTAATGAAGATGCTTTTAAGGCCATCTTTAGTTGATGAAATTTGTGATGGTACAATGGTGGTAGTTGTGGAAAAGTAAGAAAGTAAAAGAATTGTTAAAATGATAGCTAGAAGATGGGAAAAAAAACTTTGATGCTCTGAGGACTCCTACTTACTTTCAATCTTTAAAAAAGAGTTTAAATTGAATTATAAGTAAAAATGAGGAGGATTAGAGCCTACTTATAAAGCAAAATAAGGTGGGATTCAAGTGGGAACATTTAAAATTTGAATTGGTTTAAAAAATCCCTTTAAAAACTCTTTTAAAAAACATCAATCATAAGGTTATCGCAGCTCACAACATGTCATAAGCATGAAAGCTAAGGCCTTTTTTCAAAATGGAATCGAGTAGCAAGCTATGGCCCTAGTCGCAACTTGTGATGTGATTAATACCTGGCACACATAGGCGAATAACAATTGTGGATGTGACAGTGCTCTACTCTAATCATTCTAATTTCTTCAAAATTAATTCCCCATATGCAAACTATTATCAAACACATTCCAAACATATGAACAATGATAAAAACACACTAATTTTGGAGTTTCCTTTCGGATAACTCATTCTAAATCAAAAATTAAACATCAAGCCATATTGGAAAACACAAAAACATTAAAACTAAAATTTAGACCTTGCAATCTCTTAATTAACATATTAACATTATAGAATTGTAACCACACTAAAGGAAAGATGTGAAACACTAAATCCTAGAAGACTAAATCCAAAGGATTACATACTTGAACAAAAACATAAACTAATTCTTCCTTGGTCTTTGTCTACCCCTTTTGTGGCCTCCCTCTTCCCCTATTTGATGGTGAAGCACACATCACCATAGGTTTACTTCCTTTTTACTCCTTCTCACTTGAAGATGAATCTTTCATCTCAGTGAGAATTCCCTCAGCCCCATTATTCTTCTCCAAAGTTAAAATCTCCTCAATAGAGTAAACATACTTTTCTTCCCCAAGGAATGCCCTATGGTAAGTGTAGAAAGTTGTAGCCTATCTACATGAGAGAATATTCTTAGGTTTAGAAGAGTTACAGATTTTGTCACTTTCAATGGGTGGTAGAAGAGGTGGAGGCTACTTTTGGCTAGGATGGGTTCCATTTTGGTATTTCTAACGCAATAATAATAGAAGGATATTGATGTAACTATCTTTACCTGTAGTTATAGCTCATGCTTCCCTTCTTATGCTTGCGGATTAAGTAATTCTAAGGCACCTAGAAGCTTCTACATGCTCCTCATAACTAAATGACTACTAATCTTTACCTGTATTGCCATTTTAACATAAAATTAAATAAGAACACCTTAGCAAACATTTACCACATATTTTAAAATATAAAGAAAGTAACATTATAGCACAAAATTCATATTAGATATTCTATGAAATTTTTATCCCCTTTATATTGAGAGTTCCATCATTTGTTTGCTTCTAATGTCCTTTTTCTTCCATTAACTCCATGGCAACATATAAAAAGGTTGAAGAACTTTTATTCAAAAATTTAACTAATACTAACCAATAAAGGAAAAACTAAACAAATTGCAAGAAAAGTTAAAAGCTAAGGTTGCCTCCTAAGAGAACTATTTTATGGTCTTATAGTTTGACCCATCTTCCCCTTTAAGTAGGTGTCATAGTGAAGTGGAGGACCTCCTCATGCTTCTTAGGCTTCATCCTAAAATAAGGCTTGAGATGTTGTCTATTTGTTTTGAAAATTTATCCTTTTTTATTTTTAATGTCAATTACTCCATGTGGATAAATTTTCTCTATCACAAAAGGTCTCAACCACTTAGACTATAATTTTATGAGAAATAACCTCAACCTAGAGTTCTAAAGTAATACTTATTTACCTTATTGGAAATCCTGTGTGTAATATGTGTTTGTCATTCCCCCTCTACCTTAAACTCTAGCACTTTTATTCTTTTGTTCTTTTCCCTTTTCATTATTTTCTTATATTTTCCAACACTTCTCAACTATTATTGGTATTTTTTAGCTTTTTACACATTAATGTCATAATCTTAAAGTTAATTTTCCTAACTTTATATCAATGAGGGCTCCCAACATTGCTACAATTGTTCTCCCTATGATGAGTGGTATCTCATAATATTCCTTAAACTCTAGCACCATAAAACTTGCTTGAAAATGAACTTATCAACCTTGATGAGTATATCATCAATAATCCCCATAGGATAGTTGATTGCTTTATTCATTAGTTCCAAATATATCTTTGTCTCCTTAAGCTCATCAATTTTTTATTCATTGCAAAGCAAAAAAGCATCAACTTAATACTAGAACTAAGATCATAAAGAGCTTTATCAAATTATAACTCAACAATTTCATAAGATAGTAAAAATCTCTAGACCTTTAACTTTTTATGGAGCCTTACTTTGTAACATGGCATTACACTTTTCTATAAGAGTTCATACTTCACACTCTCCAAGGCTCTTCTTATTATAAATTATGCCTTTGAGATACTTGACCTACAAAGGCATTTGAGCCAATGCTTTAACGAATGAAATGTATATGCGAATATTCTTGAAAACATCAAGGAACTTGACAAAGTCCCTGGCTATTTTTGTCATCTCTTTAATTCTTCAATCTTTAAGGGAATGGAATGGAAGGCATATTAGGTTAAACATTTGTTGATTACTTAACTTCATCATCCTTTATTCCATTCAATTCCTCCTTAGGATATTGAAGAGTTATTTTTTTTCTTACTCATTAGGCTCCCTAACTTTGTTTTCTACCTCTCTTCCACATCACAATGTGATGGCTTTCACATACTTTTTAGGATTAACCTCTAAATTAGGAAGTAGACTCTCCATTTGCCTAAATGATATAACATTTACCAATTGCCCCACTTGAACCTCTACTGCATTAATATATGAAGAATGATGTTTGCTTATTTGATATAATTTAGCATCTAACCTTTTCAAAGTTTCATCTTATGCTTTCGTCTAATCACTGGTCTTAACAATGAATTTTCCATCATAACCTTCAAAACTAATTTCTTTTCATGCTATTATTGTGCTTGAAAACATATTGGTGCTTATGGTCTCAATGAATTATTCCCATTCCAAGAAAAATTTGGATAATTTCTCCAACTAGGATTGTAAGAATTAGAATAAGATTGTTGCTTGTTTATTTTTTAAACTCCCTACAAAGTTCACTTGTTCAACAATCAACGAATTAAATGGATTACCAGCTCTATAAGAGATACTCAAATTGACCACAACTTTCATAAAGCTTATAAGAAGTCATTTTCATGTTTGGAGAAAAGATAACATTGTATTTCATAACATTGATTTGTTTGGACAGAGTGGTTATTTAGGTTTGCGTAATAGTTAGTTGGTCAACCTTTATAACTCTATCTACCTTTCTTGACATGACTATTTTAATTGGACATTGAAAACTATTTGTAGCTATTTTATCAAGCAATTGATAGGTTGCATCTTTTGTCTTAGCCATAAGAGCTCCTCCTGTAATAGTATCAAAAGTGCTCCTCAAAGACTGACTTAAACCATTATAGAAAGTTTGTAGAATGATACATTTTGATAAACCATGATAGAGGCACTTCCTTAGCAATTTATTGAAACAATCCTTAATCTCATAAAGAGATTCTCCCTCCATTGAAGCAAAAGAAAAGATGTCATTCCTTCACTTGGTCATCTTCGCTGAAGGGTAAAACTTATTCAAACTCCTATGCAGTGATTGAACTTAGAGCTAATGAATGTTACCATAACTTGACTTTGTCTCTATATGAAAAAGAAAATAGTCTAAACTTGATAGCATTATCTAAAACTCCATTTTGCTTAAAAGTATCACAAATCTCTAGGAAAGTTGTTATATAAATATATGGATCATCATGTAATAGACTTCTAAAATGGTTATTTTGCATCATTTGACTGATGATCGTCTTAATCTCAAAGTTGTTGGCATGAGAGAGATTATTGGTAAATTAGGAAATTCCATCTTTAAGCACATAATCTCAATTGAAACAATTCTCTTGATATATTTATGGAATGCTATTGTGGTGTACCCAAATTACTTAGAAATCATTATCATAAGAGTTTCTTTTATTTTAATTTTAGTTTTATTTAATTATTTTTGCAATTTTAGTTTTTATTTATTTTCCTTTCATTATTCAGCTCTAGATAATAGAAAATTTTAGGTTTTTGGTACTTGTTAAACAATCCTCATGGAAACAATATCTATTTATCATTGTATTACTTGAGCGATTTGTACACCTATAAGGGTTACATATGCAACAAATTTTTAATGCCATTATCAAGGATTTATTTTTTATTATATCAATTTCACTTAAGATTTTTATTAATCTAGTGTTTAAATTCTACATGTTTAATTTTGTTATGCATTTTATTTTATATATATATATATATTTATTTATTTATATTTATATATATTTTTTAATAAGTGAAGTGCTTGGTGTATACCTAATGTTATAGTGGCCAAAGAAGGAAGACAAAGAGTTTTGTGAGAATTTGCAATGCCATAAACCTTAGATGTTCAATCAAACATTGTGAAACTTGTCATTGCCAATAATAATTTTGAATTAAACTAGCGATTATCTAGATAGTGCAACAAAACACATTTAGAGGTGAAGCTACTGAAGATCTAAATGCCCATATCGCTAATTTTCTTGAAATTTGTGTAACCATCAAGATTAAAGGGGTGATTGATGATACAATTCATTTACAGTTGTTCCCCTTCTTCTTGAGAGATAAAGCTAAAAGGTGGCTGAATTCTATGGCACCTAATTCATTTGTTACTTGTGAGGATCTCTATAAGGATTTCTTAGGAAAATACTTCCCATCAAGCAAGATCGCATAATTGAGGCAAGCAATTGCAAGCTTTCAATAAGAGCTTAGGGAGACATTATATAAAGAATGAGAAAGATTTAAGGTGTTGCAAAGAAGAAGCCCACATCATGGTTTGCCAGATTGGTTTATAGTTTTAACATTTTATAGTGGGTTTAATCATTCAATATGCATTACTATTGATACCATAATAAGGGGTGCACTAATGGGAAGGTCAATTGATGAAGCATATGCATTGTTGGAAGAGATGGCCTAAAATAACTACTAATGGGCAAGTGAAAGGAGGACCAACAAAAAGGTTATGGGTGTTCATGACATTGATGCTTATACCATGTTAACTGCTAAGATGGATGCTCTTAAAATGAAGTTTGAAAGTGTGAATGTGCATGCTATCAATACCACACTACTGATTTATGAATGGTGTGCAGGAGCATATATGGAAATCCAATGCCAATTAAGGAGTCCTTTTGCTCAAAATTTTATTGAGCATGTGCAACCAATAATCCATATTCCAACACCTACAATCCTGAGTAGATGAATCATCCTAATTTCTCATGAAGCTCATCTAACCCAGCAAAATCAACAGGAAGAGAAACAACCTTAGGACATGCAAAAGTTCTTGATTAAGAAGTTTGAAAAGGTAAAGACCAAGCTAGATAAGATTAATAAGCTTGAATTTAGGGTGAACCAAATGGAGTAACACAATTGACACTTAGAGATGCAAATTGAGCAATTTACTAACACTATTTGCAATATCCTCAAACCCAAATCATATGCATTTTAAATTATGTTGTATTTAAATAGATGCATTGGATAAACAATTGTTTAGACATGTGAATTTGATAAGCACAATAATGACACTTGCCCTATTGCATTTGAGATGTTTGAACGTATATGTAATGTTTGTATAGTTGCATGAAAAATTATCTTATATTGTGTGCATGTTATAATATCATAAATAATGGTGTTATAGAGCTTATTTAAAAGTATAGGGAGAATCTAGAGATTAGGAGATGGATGGAGGTACTTAAGGAGTGAGGAAGAGGGACTAAAAGAGGAAAAGTAAACTTTTAACCAATAAAAATGAAACATCATGATTTTGTCTTATTACAATAGGTCAACAAGTGGAATTTTTCACCCTTTAAGATCAAAATAGAGACGTTAAATGTGAGGTACAACCAAATAAAAAGAGAACTAAGGAAGAAAGGAAGAAGAAGAAGAAGAGGAAGAAGAAGAAGAAGAAGAAGAAGGAAAAGGAAAAGAGTTAGCTACCTATGAAAGAATTATAAGGTTTTATGGTTCTAGGAAATAGGTAAGTTAATTTATCCTCTTATTACATGAAATTAACCCCTCATGACATATTAATCATGCATGTTTAGTAAGAATTATGGAGTATCTGAGGCAGAGCTTATGTATGGAAGTTGAAATTCAAGAGAAACAAGAGCTGATTGTGTTGGTTTTATTGTTAGAGCAAAATTTTGTACCTACAATTTCATAACCTTAGAAAAGGAATTAGGGAAAGTGTAAAATATGAAAGTTGTAGCTTTATGCCCCATATAAATTTATATGAAATAGTTATGCTTGATTTGGTATGTGTGAGGAGATATAGCTCCTTCACTAGGGCTGGTTCATAACAAATCAAAATCACCTCAGTCTTTCTGTTTTCATATATTTTGATGACTTTATGTGTTGATTTAGACAAAGTGCAAAACATGAAATTTGTAGGGTTATATCCCTCTAATTACCTACTCATCAGTTTTGATTGATGTGTTGTGTGGAAAGAGATATGGCTCATTGATTGTGACTGACCCCGTACCCAGATGAAACCTCATCAATCTTTTAATTATGTTTTCAAATAATTTGATGCCCATAGACTTTGAATTTGGTGATGTGTAAAACTTGAAAGTTGTATATTTATATATGATCTACATGCTTGTAAAATATGTTTTTCCAACTTTAACATGGTTGTTGAGATATTTCCCCTTTATTATGACTAATTGTCAACATGTTGAAAACCTGCTCACCTTGAGATTGGTCATTTGTTTTGGTGACTTTATAGACTAAATTAGATATTAAGTAAAACATAGAAAATGTTCCTTTATGTGTTCTCTAACTTATTGTAAATCATTTTTGCAATTGGATTTGTAAGATTTAAGATATATCTAATAATGTAAGACGTACTTAGACTGATATGACATTGAAATAGGGAAAATTTATAAAATTGACCATAAATTATGTAGTCTATATTTTGGATTGAATTTAGGATATGGTGTACCAATATATGTTTGGTTTAATTTAAAAAAAAAGAATCAGTCATTTGGATTTGCGAGTTAAAAGTAATTATAGAAGCAGCCTCCTAAGTTCATGATATTTTACTAAAGCATATTTGTATAATAAGATGAAAATCTTACTTTATCATCATGGATTAATTTGGTGTATTGAAATAGGTCCTCGAGGCATTGAACATAATATTGGGAATAATTTGGGACCATCCACGACTTAATAGGCTTGAAGGAGGAGGTAAGTAAATAGCTAATGGTGTTTTACGTGTGATTGGTTAAATGCCATGAACATATACTCAATGGAATGAAATGTTGTTTAATGAGATGATATTGATGAATACACTGATGAAAAGATGGTTATACTCTTGATTTATTTATTTTTATGAGACGTTGATAAATTATGACTTGGGAATAGGAGTATGTTGTGATATGAGCTACCAAAGTTATGGGTGTTGTTATTAGTCATTCATTATATTGCTAAAATTTTATTGTATTTATAGTTGATTTGTTGAAAGACTAATACTTGATGTTGTTGGGAAAACAATAATATTCATAGCCTGTGTGACAATAATATTTAATAGCCTAAGTGGCAATAACATTCGACAAATTGTGTAGCAATAACATTTGATGGCCTGTGTGGCAATAATATATAACAACCTATGTGGCAATAACATTCAATAGCCTGCGTTAAGCCTATGTGGCAATAATATTTATAACCTGTGTGATAACAAAGAATGAAAGCCTTTGTGGTAGTGATATCTATAATCTATATGACAACAATTTATGATAGCTTGTGTGATAATAACATTTGAAAGTCTGTGTGGCATTTTAGAGTAAAAACACTTTATTTCGTGCATGGATATGATGATGAGTTATTTATATTTAAATGTTTGTTATGTTTTTTGAGATTAAAGTATCGTTATTCATTTACTTGCTGAGTATGCAAGTTCACTCTTTTGCATTAAATTTTCTTTTAGGAAGAGTAGACTAAAGATTACATCCAATTTACATTTTGAAGTTACTGTCTAGGAGCTTAATAGAGGTTAGGCCAGTATGCAGTCAATTGGTATTTTAGTTTGTTCAACCATGTGTTCCTTGTAATAAATAGTTACTATATTGTGAAACAAGATACATAGTGTAAAAATAATAATAATTGAAATAAGGTCTTTTAATTACAATGGATAGAATGAGATGATTTTAATGATGTTATGTCACTTTAGTATTTCATGTTTTATGAATAAATTAATGCACTTACTTTAGGACTTATTAGTAATTGGGACATCACATTTTAATGGTATCAAAACAGGTAAATGATTATGTAGACATGTCTAGTATGAATGTGATATATATAATATTTACATTATGTTAATACTTACATACATTGGCATATAAGAGTTTGGATGCACATGATAGAGTTCATGTTAGCCCAGAGGTTAGAGATGAGTCTATTGAGTTTGTTCATGCACATGAGCATATTGAACATATTGCAAAGAATCTTAAGATGTCAGGAAATATTTAAGGTGTAGGGTGTAAACCCAAATATCATGCAGTTTGCTAAGATGATGCAGAGATTTACAGCATAAGCATATGTAGGACCTACCATAGATACAAATTATGATAGATTAAGAAAGCAAGGGGCAATTGACATTGAGGGCATTACAAATCCTGCTAAGGCTGAAAAATGGCTTAGAAGAATTGAGAGAATCTTGAATAGGCTTGAATGTACCCAAAGTAAAAGCTGAAGTATGCAGTATCATTGCTTCAAAAGAATGTGTTATATTAGTGGGAGACTATTCCAAGCAGCACTGCCTAATTGATGACTTTGACATGGGATGATTTTCTAATAGAGTTTGCAAACACATACACACCAGTAGTATACTTGGACAAAAAGAAGATGGATTTCTTCCAATTGTAGCAAAATGATATGATAGTGGCAGACTATGAAGTACAATTTGTTAAACTCTCAAGATATGCCCTAGAGTATGTAGCTACAAAGGATTTGAAGTTCAAAAAATTTGAGAGGGGTCTAAGGTTAGAAATTCGAGAACAATTAGCAGTTAAGCCAGCCAATTATACTACATTATTAGTAGCAGTAATTCAAATTGAGGAAATGATCCAAGAGAAGAATGCAATTGAGGTGAGAAGGAAGATAAGTTGCACAATGTGGAGTAGAGAACCAAATAGGGAAATAAAAAGAGGTGGTTTCACATCCTAGGGGATCGAGATTTCAAGGAGTTACTGGTAATCAAAGAGGCAGAGACCAGAGTCATCCTGGTATATTAGTATATGTGGCACCACATAAAGGTAGCTATGGAACTTTTAAAAGCTCAGAGGGTAGGAGAGGACCTATGGGCATACTAGGTAGAGTGTTGGAGACTTAAAAGACTTACTTGCTATACTTATAGACAGCCAAGCCACATGAGTCGAGTTTGTCCAATGGCATGTTCAATTAGAGGGGAATCTCTTATACTTGGTTAGAGTAGTATTGGGGAGAATTTTCATGACACAAGTAGAAGTAGAGGTCGAGGTAGGGGTAAAGGAGGACATGGTAGACCAACTTCAGTTTTTAATGGTGGACAGGCAACCCATACTTAACCATGGTTTATAGTTTGTGTTATCACTAGACAAGAGGCTCCAACAGCTCCTAAACTTATTTCTAGTACAATTTCTATTTGTAAAGTAGATGCTTATGTTTTGATAGACCCAGGATCCACACATTCATTTATGTCTTTAGAATTTACATCACAGGTGCATGTTGTAGTTGAATCCTTAGGATATGATTTAGGTGTTTTGATTCCTTTTAGAGGTAATGTGGCTGTAAACAAAGTACATAAAACTTGTCTTGTGTTAGTGTGTGGTGTCGTAGTGATTACAAATTTAATATTGATGACCTTTAAGGAATTTAATGTTATTTTGGGGATGGACTGGTTAGCAAATCATCATACACCATCTGTAACATCTTCAACCCAATTCATTTGCATTTTAAATTATGTTATATTTGAATATATGCATTGGATAAATGATTGTTAAGACATGTGAATTGAATAAGCATGACAATGACACTTGCACTATTGCATTTGGGACACTTGAACGTATATGTAATGTTTGTATAGTTGCATGAAAAATTATCTTTGGTTGTGTGCATATTATAGTATCATAAATAATGGTGTTATAAAGTTTATTTAAAAGTATAACAAGCATCTAAGGATTAGGAGATGGATTGTAACATCCCTATCCACATTCATTGGCATTATCACATGAACATATGCATTAGATAAATAATCATTTAGAAGCACCATTGCATTTGGGGACACTTGAACATATCTATAGTGTTTGTATAGTTGCATGAAAAATTGTCTTATGTTGTGTGCATGTTATAGTATCATAAATAATGGTGTTTTAGAGCTTAATTAAAAGTATAAGGAGCATCTAGGAATTAGGAGATGGATGGAAGTGCTTAAGGAGTGAATAAGAGGGACTAAAA
>CATIWR010241175.1:0-39769 GCA_949677035.1 Omphalea diandra | reverse complement strand
TATATATATATATATATATATATATATATATATATATATATATATATATATATATATATATATATATATAGTTAGCTACTTGTTAAAGTACATTAGTTTGCTATTATAAAGTTTTTTTTTTTTTTTGGTTTCCTTGATACTTGGCTATCTCTTAATTTTGAAGCTCACAATCTCAAAATCACTTCATAATTAGTACACACATAAGCGCCATTTATTCCATGTTTATATATATATATATATATATATATATATATATATATATATGAGTTTGAGAAAATTTTGTCCCAATAATTTGCTCTCTTATTTCAACATGTGCATACACCGTGTACGTGGCGTGAGAGAGAAAATTATTGTCAAGACCAACAAAAAACAACTTTGAAGTTTGCCCGATAAAATTGACTAATAAAATTTTCTCCCAATAATTTTCTCTCTTGTTTCAATGGTAAAGTATGGTTGAAATAAGAGAGAAAATTATTGTCAAGACCAATAAAAAAAAAAAAGCAGCCGGTCGAACTCCATCAATCGTGGCGGCTGTCAAGGTTGATCCCAACATTTCAGACAAAACCTGAGGAGGTTTTCGGTGGGTGGCGATTATCAAAGTTGCTTCAATGTCACAAACAAACTAGTCAACATTTAATAAGGCTCAGGATTTTACAGTTAAAAGGGATATACTACTATCAATTAAGGGGTCAATTTCAGTGTATTCATAGTTCGCAGCTTTGAAATTTGATTAGTCAAATTATGGGTTAGTTACTTATTATAAACCCTATACTTATTTGATAGTATGTAATCAATTATAATTAAATATAAATTTAAAATTAAATTTTTTAATTACATTATATTATGTTTGATTATATCATAGATAATATGTGTTTGCTACATTTTTAATTTATACGGTTCAATATCGTATGATTTAATCTCTCAAATTTATTTCATTTTATTATTATAAGAATATTCTATTAACTTTCATTAAAAATTATAGAATTTATTACTATGATGTTTTTCATTTTTCAACGTTGTATAAAATAGTCTTTCTTATTTGATCTTTGCACTATTAGGTTTTTTTTATATAATTTGATTCTTTTTGTTAAAATTATTTAAAAAATTAATAATATATGTAATATTATATTAAAGTTTCAAATTTTATTATTTCTATTATTTCACTAATCTTATTCTTTTTTAAATTTAAATAACAACAAAAAAATTTAACAAATTAACTATAATCACAATTAAAACACACAAAAATTATAATAAAAAACAACTAATCATAATTAATAAAAAAACAAAACAAAATATTTTTATAATTATATACATATACATTTATCCCCAAAAAATTCTTTGTATTCTTTTTCACCTATTTACACCTTCAAAATATATTCGCTTTCAATGTTTTTGGTTTTTTGTGATTAAGTTTTAATTAATTAATTTTGATTATATTGTGTGTTCATTTACGATTACAATTAATTTATTTAAATTATTATTATTATTTTAAATTATAAAAATAATCAAGGTTAGGAAGAAAATATGGATGATAAAATATGAAAATTTTAAATACTTTTAATAAAAAAATATCAAATTAAAAATAATTTATAACTTAATAATGTAATAATTCAAATGAATGTAACTTTAAAAGTGAAGGATAATTTACTGCATGAGATCATAATAAAAAAATTTATATTTTTTTAAAAAAATTAAAATTAAAAATTATACAATGTTGATGAGTAATGATTTGATTAAATACAATAAGCCACGATAAATTTATAGTACTAACTTGCCAAATTATTTGGAAGACATAAATGAATAAGTTTTAAAATTTTGTTTAAGTAAATAGTTCTGCCATGTTTTTCTAGGGAATAATTTGCACCATGCTTGTGTGTGTGTTTTTTACGTATAAGGTGGCATATATTTTCTCAATAATTTAAGGAAAATTTATTATTGAAATCCAATGTCCGGTTGTAGTTTAAACCAACATGAGAGCATAGCAATCCTTTGGCTTTCATTATTTTGTTACTATCTTATCTATTTTTATCTAAATAATACAAATTTATATTTATTTTTACAAATTTTTTAGTTTTTTTTTAAAAATTTTGATAGGTGTTTTTAGTTCTTTCCTTTGTGAGAGTTTGAGTGATCTTGTATAAAAATTATTATTATTTTTTTATGAAATTAATTTATCATATTATTAAAAAAATTAATCAATTCTTTGTAGTAATTCAATTGGACTCATTTGGAAAAAAAAATATCGAACTGTGGCTTCGTATAGTCACCGAGTGAAACGTGTTTTTCACTATTATGTAAAATTTAATACTTTGTTAACATGATTGTGTTTTTACAAAAGAATGTCTTCACTTTTTGGATTATATTCAATATATTAAGTGTCAATATAGTATATTGTGGATTGTAAATTTTAATTTTTATATATATTTATATTATTGTATTTGATAATTTATAAACTAGAATTATTCAATTTCATTTAAAAAAAAAAAAACATGAGAGCATAGCAGACAGTGTGGCACGGCATGATACACAGCGTGTCTTATGTCATGCTTTATAGTTTTGACAAGTATTACATAAAATTTAATTAAATATTAACATAAAATTTAATTAAATATTTATTTTATTCTTTCTTTGTAATTATATATTAAATTTAAAATAGTTAAATATGATTTTATTTAACATTATTACTATTAAAGTTATATTTATTTAATTGTATGAAATTTAGTATATAATTATAAAAATAAATAAAATTAAACATATAATTTGATAATATTTGATTAAATTATTCTAATTTTTTTTAAAAAATATTATTCTACATATATCTCTAGACGCGACATACCATACTACAAATGTAGCTTCTGGATTCAGCTAAACATTTCCTATACAGGAAGGGGGAAGAAATGCGCGCAGTTTGTCGTTGAAAATGAGCCATTTGTACTCACTGGTGGGATAAATAAGTATCTTTTTTTTTTTTTTCAATAAGGAGGAATTCTTCGATTTTGCTTAAGAAAGAGTCAATTTTTTTTTTTGTACAAACTCATAATACTAACACTTTGTATGGACTTTATGTAATATATTTATTTAATTTAATATGTAAATATATTAAAATTATAATTTTCTAAACATGATTTAAGTGGGACAATTCTGCGCATTGTATATTTAACATTATTCAAATTTTAATTTCTTTTAAAAAAATTAGCCATATAGTCTAATTAAATAAAAAAAAAAGTGAGAGAAGAGAGAAGATTGTAGAAATGTCAGCTGAGTGAATGGTCCACTTTGATTAAGTTACATAGGGTTTTCAAGCATCATGACTACAATGGCAGCCCATGACTAAGAGTAGTTGAACAAATGGCACATTGTTTCTCGTACTAAATCTCTTACAAATAAATTGGTCGAAAAAAAAAATCTCATATCAATATAATATAGCAGAAGCAAGAAAGCAACCTCACGTTTGAAAACAGCCAAAACAAAACGATGGGCTTATATAAAAAACAGGCGTTGATTTTTTATGTTGCAAATTTGCTTTAGTTACAAAGAAAAAGTTGCCAACATTTTATTCGCATATGGTAAAGCATCAGGAATATATATATATATATATATATATATATATATATATATGTGTGTGTGTGTGTGTGTGTGTGTGTGTGTGTGTGTGATTGGAAAAGATAGCATAGTAGTCAGGTGATTGGAATATATTTGTGTGATTGGAATATATTTAATATATATATAGCATAGTAGTCAGGTGAGTATGAGAATCTGCAAAGGTTAGTAATTAGCAAAGCTTCATGTATGTGTATTAAAATATGTACCATAAACAATGTTGCAAATGGAAGAATGATGATGATACAATTATTTATTTTATATATATTAAGAAACTACTTAAGAAGAAGAAGAAGAAGTGGAAGTAAAGTTGAGAGATTCTTGGCCATACAATTTATTTTATGAAGCATTATCAGTGCCAAACAAATTTAAAGTTGCATGAATTCTTAATATGTTGCCAGGGCAACTTGAATTTTATGGTTATGTAGCAAATCTCAATAATCTTTTTAATCGGGTATCGATAATTAACGGCTGTTGACTATAGTGATAATGATATGTTTTTTTTTTATTTTGAATTTAAATATGTTAAAGAATTATAAGAAGGTAATTTCAAATGAATTCGTTAAATGTAAAAAAAAAAAAGTTAATTAAATTGACTCGTAAAGAAAATATAGTGGATGAACCAAAAAATTCCTTACCGGCTTAATAAAAAAAATAATTCATGTCTTAATTTTTATGAAATTAACTTTTAAAATATTTAAAGCATAGAAGTGTAAATTTTTTTAGAGTAAAGAAATTTGTTCATTCATGAACAACCATATAATATCTTAAAAAAATCTCTATAATTTAGAATATCAATATAAGCTTGATATGCAACATAATTAATAATATCATATTAATTTAACTTTAAAATTATGATTTTTTTTGTTATATTTTTTAATAATTATATATTTTATCAATTACAAATATTTTCACTAAATATGATTCATATAGTAAATGAGATCGAATTTGAAAGATGATGATGAATAATTTATTATCACTGAACTCATAAAATCAAGGAGAAAATACAATGCTTATAAAAATTAAAATAATAATTTTAAATAAAAACTTTTAGTAATGGTAGATAAAATTAATAAAACAAAATAAAAATGTCTATTTCATTAAAAATTAAAGAAAAAACTTACCATCAATAAAATAATAAAATATTAATTAGAGATAAATAAGAGGATAATCGCTACTTGATGCTAACCCGACAATAAAATATTAATTATTTTAGAAAGATATTTTGTGTAACAATCAATTTTCTATAGAGTGATGCCACAGATTGTATGGCGCCATCTGGTAACCGAATATCGCACGTAGAAAAGACAACATGTCTTTTTTAAGCTAATGACCTTTCTACCTTTTTTTTGCAGAAATTTAGTTTTAATCCATAAGGTTTTTCAATAGTTTAAACAAATCCATTTTAGAGTTTTTTTTTAATCTAAACTTATGCTTTAAATCTGATCCTAATAAAAGGAAGTTTACTCTCATAAAGACAAAACTAAGAACTATTCACAAATCTTTTTAATAGAATAGATTCTTTGACTTTAAATTTTTTTCAATCTCTCATATTTATTATAGAATCGAGTGCTACTAATAAAGTCTAAAAGCCTTTTATTTTTGTGAAAATAATTTTCAACGTCTATCAATAAACCTCATAACTTGAAATATCAATACTAGCAACTTTTAGAGCTATTATCACTCTTCTTTTGTGAAGGATTTGGGCTTTTTAGACTTTTAAAAATGCTTAGTTCATCATTATTTTTAACATTACGATCGATCTAAATTTATGAAGTAACTTTTATAAAAATGTTCAATTTAATGATAGACTTCTCTAAATATTCCTTATTTTAGAATTTTATGTGTATGAGACATCAAGATTTTACTTTTTATTTTGTTGTTCTTTTAGACTATAAATTTTTTGCTTTTATTTTGAGTTTTAGTTTTCTTAATGTCAATTAGTTCTTTCAAACTCGTTGTCATAACTTTTTCCAGGATATTAAGTAAAGTATCTTTGATGTTTGCATAGTTAATATGTATCTTCTATTGATGCTTTTGTTATTTTTTTCATCCTTAAACAATTAGAGTTGGTGCTTTCATTCTCCATCTTTTCTTAGGATTGATACATTGCTTTTGAGCATTTTTCTTCTTCTTGCATATCCAACATATTTTATTTTGAATAGTAGGTTTTATCTATTATATTGAACAATTCATAAGAAAGATAATTAACTATTATATTTTTATCAAAAATATATTTAATAATAAATTTATAATAAATAAATCATTCTCACAACTTCAAGTGTCTAGTTTGCTAGCCTCTTTGGAGTTTAGATTCATGAATTTCTTTAGGTACGCTAAATTTGTTCTAAGCATTAGAGCCAAGAAGATGTAAAATGGTTTAATATCATTTTTACAATTGACACCTTTTTTCATAGATTAGGCACCTAGTTTTTGATATTTTAAAGATTCTAGACTAAAAATTTATTTTAATTTTCATCTTTGGATTTTTAGAACTGTACCCTAGCATTTACTTGAAATATTTATCTTCAAGACTAATCCATTTGCATTAGAAGATAAACTTAAATAAGACAAATTTAATATTTTATCTTTTTTACAACTTGAATGTCTTCATCATCCTAAAATCTAAGATTTTTATCATAAATTTTCTTAATTATTTTTTCTAGGTATTTAAAAAGATTTTCATGAATTGTTTCCTATAGTTAACAAGTTCACAAAATGTTTGTATGTACTTCCTATCTTCTAATTCATTAGAAAAATCAATAAATTTTTCTAAGATATAACTTTATAGTTAAATTTTTTCTTCTTATAGTTCTATGTCCAAAAATTTTACTTTTTCTCAAAATTATTCTATTTTTTTTTCACATAGAATCATTACTTTATTTTTTAAAGATATCAATCACTTATTTAAAATGACTCATGTATTCATCTTCACTATTGCCAAATACTAACACATAATCTATATAGATTATGCAAAGCCTTTTTAATATCTTGAAGGCATTTTTCTTTTTTCATTGAAACAAACTTGAAGTATTTTTCAGGCCAAACATAAATAGCTTTTCATATATTCATTGAATATTTTCAAAAGTTGTCGAAATATTGAATCTTCCTTTGTTCTTACGTGTTAATAATAATTTTTTATAATTAAATTTAAAAAAGTAAGAAGGTGGTTTTAGGTTTATCCTGTCAATAATATTTCTTATTGTTGTTGAAAGCATATACCTATCATTGTTTATAGCTTTTTTTATCTAGTGATAATCTATAACTATTCATGTTTTGCCTCACACTTACCTTATAAAGTTAATTATCATAAAAGTTGAAGTAGAGTGTGTATTTTATTATCTCTAATCAAAATTTCTTTTGAACAATTTTTATGAATTTGTCAATCAAGTTCTTCTATCATTTCATTTGTATAGTTCTTCTATCATCTCATTTGTATGTGATATCTCTAGTTCTAATGTTGTTATTTAACATTGTCATATGCTCTTGGAGGGATTCAGGGTTTATTTCTAAAAATTTCATCCCTTAATATTTATATAAACACATATGGATCAAATTGAAAAATATACTTTTAGTAATGAAGTCATGATAAAAATCACCAAAACTTTAGAATCTTAATACAAACTTTTCTAATTTAAGGGTATAAAAGGCTTTTCTCACTTTTGTTTTTTTGTTTTCTACGAGGCAATTGTCGTACCGTATCGCACAAAGACTTTTCCTATAATATTGACAGGTTTCCCAATTGCTTTGAATTGTCGACAACTGGACATGACTTTGAGCCACCAAGTTGAAGATATCTCATTATGAGCTTCCTAATTTTAGTGCTTGAATTATATCTTTTCAGAAGCCAATGAACGTATTATTACATTAGCAAAATCTTGAACTGGCAGAAATTAATATAAAAAATTCATAAACCAGTGATTTTGATTTTTGAGTTAATTTCAGTTTAATATACTTTATTTATTTTTTAAAACACATTTGAACATTCTTAAGTGAAACGAATTATCACGATTTGATTATTTTTTTTTATTATGAATAGGATTTAAATTCAAAATTATGAATTAGTATTAAACTATATGAAAAAACCATACTATTTTCAAGCGAAATGAACGGTCTAGGACACTAGGGTCTTGCTTCCTTTAACTGTTGCTTGATAAAGCAATTTAAGCACCTCTCAAAGTCTTAAGAATGACAAGCATGATAATAGTGATTGATAATGCAAATTATTATCAACATGTTGATGACGACATTACCGGAGAAAAATGAAGGGCAGGCAGCCCATGGGTAGCAACTAGTCCATGCTTTATTACAAACTAAGCTAAAATAGGTGTGGATTAGTTAACAAGTATAGCTAGGATTCAAGATAAGTAAGAGTGATATTATGTAACTCTCCTTTTTCTTTGCACAAAATTTTGTGCTTTGATACCTCTGTGACTTTGCTTGATGGAATTTTTTCTATTCGAAAAAAAAGGAAAGCTTATAAATTTTTTTAAATGATGGAGATATTTTCATTTATAAATAGTGATATGACATTTATAAAATAAAATATTTCTATGGTCTAGAATATAAATATGAAATTGATCTCAGCACTGCTATTAACATCACATTGACTCAATTTTGAAATTATAATTCAATTTCTATCACAAATCTTCTTTGATGATTATATATCTTTATTAATTATGAAGATCATCATCACATCCGGTGCTATAACATTATGTGATCAAATTTGTTCAATATCTTATAACAAATTTGAGAGACGATACCCTATAATATATTATTTGTAATCAATTTCAAATTACTAAAACTTTCAAAGAAGAATAAAATTTTTTCATAGAGAGAGACAAAATAGTCAATTTAAATAAAAAATCTAAAAAAAAAGATAAAATAAAAAAAACTAACAAAATAGAGTAAAAAGACTCATTTTATTAGAGAAAAATTAAAAAGAATTTAATAGAAAAAGGGATTGCTACCGATAAAATATACAAACAATAGTTTCAAAACTTTAAAAAAGAAATTATTTTTCAGAATTTTTTTTTAAAAAAGAGATCTAGGATTTTTTAGAAAAATATGGTAAAGTCCCAGTGACTAACTTACTATGGTCACTAATTCACATCATATCGCATTCTCGAGGTCTTATTCTTTTCCCTTTAGCAATATCCAAAAATTGTAAACAACTGAGTTCAGATTTCAGACTAGTCGATTCACACTATATTGCATTTGAAGCCCTAGTGACTAACTATTAAGTTCGGCTTACGCCTAAAATTTATAATAAGGCCTTAGTGTTGTGCTGCTATTAGCTGATTTAGAGAAAAACCACCTCTTTTCTTTCTTTTTTTTTTTTAACATTTTAATTGAAAAATAATATACAAGAAAATAAAAGGGTTGGGCATGCCGACTCCTGAATTTTTTCCTGTTATACTACTTAGTCCTCCATTTTTAGAAATTATACTAAAACATCCTTATATTTTACTTTTGTCAAATTCTTTTAATTTTTGTTAAAATCATATGAAATATCCATATTACCCTTTAATTTCATTTGAATTTTTAATTTCTATCAACAACTCAGTATTATCTTCAATCCAAAATACAATCATTCAATCCAAACAATTTTAACCAAAAAAATTAAATTGAAACACAATCATTCATTCCAAACAAATTTAACAAAAAAAAAATTCAAAGTGAAACAAATAAATAAAGAATCAAAACACAATTCACAAAATCGATTCACAAATCACCAAAAACAAAATCTAATATTAAATCTAGCCTCATTAAGAGCTTTAATCTTCCATTACCACCACTTATGGAAATCCAGAAAACAAAGAAATCATCAATCCAGAAAATCTAGAAAATGAAGAACAATCTCCAATCATGGAAATCTAAAAAACCTAGAAATGGTCAACTTAAAAAACTCATAAACGAAAAACAATCACCACTTGTCGATGCTTCAAATTTTGAGTTCAAATCATTTTGAAGAAAACCCCTTAACTCTACCATTCAAAATCTCATTGAAACTGATCTTTAATGCCATCAAGAACATTCACATTAGGCGTCCAACAATCAAAATTGATCCATCGCTCTAATATGCAAAATCAAGTAATTAAATAACAAAATAAACGCCTTTATTTGATGCGAGTGACTACTGCACTCTTATTCAAATTCATCAAATACAACATCAAATTCAAAAATCAAACACAACATACTTAAAACCTAATCTCCATCTCTAACATCAAATTCAGAAAATCAATCACAAAAAAAGACAGCCACTAAGCTTCAACCTTGGTGGTGTGTCTCTCTCTTTTTGTATCCATCGATATGGTGAAAATTAAGGAGAATCGATTTTGTGGTGGAGGAATGATGGCGACATTGATGGGTATGCAGTTGTTACCGGTGACATAGGGAGTGGTGAAGGAGAATGCAGTTGTTGCCAGCAGAGAAAAAAGCGGTGCCTCTCTCTTTGACCTAAAATTGAGAAAGAGAGAGAATTTTTCGGCTTCTCAATATTTCAATCCCTTTTTTGTAATCCTCACGCATTCATCTTTATAAAATAATTAATAAGAAATTAAAAAATGGAGAGCTAGATGATTTTAAAAAAAATGGTGATGGAAAGGGTTATAATATGAACATTCTTAAATATTGAATATGGAAGAAAAAAAAAAGGGATGAAATAGAAAAATAGTAGTTTTGAAATTTTAAAATTCAATTTGTTTTTAATTGATAGACAATTGTTTAAAAATGGACGGAAGCCCGACTTAGTGTAACGGAATTAAAATGAAGAGACATTTTAGGATAATTTTTGAAATAAATGACTAAATAATATAATATGACAAAAATTAAGGAGGTCATCCCCTTTAACCCAAAATAAAAGGATGAAATCGGCCTTAGACGATCAGTTAAATATGAGAAAGATCGAGATGGACTGAAAGCACCTATTAAACGATCAGTTAAATGTCAGAAAGATCGAGATAGACTGAAAGCACCTATTAAATTATTTACTGCATGAATTTATTAGGTCTAGCATAAATAAAATATGTTTGAGTTAATTTAGAAAATAAATATATTGAATAAAACTCAGAAATTTTTTATTTTTAAGGGTGAAAAAAATCTCCTTAAATTTGTATTATTTGATGAAAACACTAAGTCGCTCTTTTTGCCTCCGGAAATTCTTTAATGAACTTGAACCACAGCATAATATTATAAACTTACTAATTAGTGATATCTATGTCGATTTATTATTTTTTTTCTAAATTTTATTCATTAAGTATGTTTACTTGGATTTATTACTTTTAACATTCACATTTCTGTAGCACTTACATTTTACATTGTCACAGTGATATATTTGTCTCATAATAAAAGCTTTTGACATGTGAGATTGTGTTTGTTATTTGCTGGATTATGTTATGTATGTTTCCTAAATTAAGTTTGTCAATACCTTACTTGACAAATCATGTAAGCTGTTAATATTTAATGAGTTTTATCATGTGCAATATCTTAAGCCATAACGTATTTCATGAGTAACTATTAACTCAAAAGTTGACGACTTCACAATACTGAAGAGATGCTCTCTCATAGGTAATTAGTGTTATATGTTTTTGCCTTTTAGTTGCACTTGAAACTTCTATACTTTTTAAGGGTAACTCTTTATTTTTTACTATTATTTGTTATATCATAGTGGCATCAAGTTATTTATATCAGTTTACAAAAAAAATTATAAGAAACTTAACTGAAATTAAACTACTCAATTTACATTCTGATATGCACAAAGAAAAAAAAAAAACAAAAAGCCTCATTAAAGATATAATGCAGGTGAAGAAAAAATTATTTACAATAATAAGTTAATTAAACAATATTTAGGTTCCTTAAATATCACAATCAATCACCTGGCTTAGTTACTTGAATACTATGAAACCTACATATGACAATTTCAGCAGTCTTGGCATACGGAAAGTGAATGGAGGTATAATATAACTGAAGGTGAATAAATAATGTCAATATTATATATTCACAAAATTCAAAATTTATACAATTTAGTAAAACATTATTGTTACTTATTATGTCTGTATTGATACTCAAAATTAGACATAATTTGAAAAAATTTTTATAAAAACCTATTCTAATACAAAAAGATAATATCTACTTGCTTTTGAATAAACAAATGTAGACAGAGATAGTATATGGTATGATATTATGATTAATATAATTTAAAATATTTAGATAATAATTTTATTAATATATATAAAATTATTTATCAATTTAAATAATTTTTATTTTTGATAAAATTATTATAAACAATGAATAAATACGTATATAGTTTAAACCGTATATAACAGCATCATATCATATATATGCATTGTCATAGAACTTACTCACTAGTTTCGCATTCGAAAAATCAGGAAGTGGATGATTGAATTGATTGAAGATAGCAAGAAATATTTAAAATTAGCCAAGAAGAGTACTGTTTTGGATGTTGAGCGGAAGGAAAAGAAGAAAGCAGAGTCTAAATTGGCTAAGGAACTTATAGTTAAAATTGACTAAAAGAGTGGACACGAAGCTGCTATAATAATGCCATACTCAGCTATAAAATAAGAGCTCGTTAATGGTGTTCTTGGAGAACTAGAGAATGGCTGAGCAAGTGATCCCTTTGGATGTATTGCCCAGCTCATTTGGGATGAGAGTAAGAATTGCCTTGGCTGAGAAAGGGATCAAATATGAATACAAAGAAGATAATCTGTTTGATAAGAGCCCTTTGCTTCTCAAAATCATAGAATGATCCCAGTCCTTATTCATAATGGAAAACCCATCTGTGACTCTCTCATCATCCTCCAGTGCATCGATGACACCAGGAAAGATACACCTACTTTGTTGCCATCCGATCCCTACCTCCGATCGCAAGCAAGGTTTTGAGCTGATTTTATTGACAGAAAGGTATGCCAAAATTAATTATTTTCTTTATGTTCGATTAAATTAGCTTGTTTTCTAAAAAAAAAAATAAAAAAAAGAAAGAAAAGCCCTTATGATACCGCCTAAATAGAATAAAATGGAGAAAAGGGTGCGTGTATTGTTGCGAGCGATGATGTGAACAAATGTAACTCCTCACACTATCTTTAGAGAATTATTTTTTCCTGATATACATAGGCAAAATAAATGAAATAAATATATAATGCAAATAAAAATAATATATAAAATTAAGTATTAGTTTTATTGTTAAACTAATAATTAGTGTTGTTATTATGTTTGATAATAATGTTTTATCAAATACTACTATAACTTAATAAAATACTGTTACTATTAACATAATGCAAAAGTGGCAAACAGATGGAGTGAAACGAATTTAAATCAAATTTTATTTTTTTAAATGAATTCAAGTCAAGTTATTTTCAAGTCAAGTTAAAAACTGTCATTTATAAAATAATTTTATTATTTTCGATAACAATGTTTTGCCAAATATTGTAATTTAGCAATTATCAGGGTCATGTTTGAATGTTTAAATTAAATTGAAGTAATATAGAAAATGAATGAAAAAATATAAAAATTAAATTAAGTAAATATAAAAAGTGAACAATAGGTCTAGAAATTAAGCAGTGTACTTGCCGAAGAAAAAGAAATCCAAATGCGTCTTAAATACGACACTACGGCACATGACGCAAGGAAAGATACTTATCATAAAATAGAAGTAATAGCAACTGCTATTTTAATTTTTAACAGTGAATATGAGATGTAATCCAGATCCATGACAGTGGCAAGAGGATACTAATGAGCAAAGGAGAAGAGAGAGAGGCAGCAAAGAAGGAGATGATAGGGTGCTTAAAGATTTTGGAAGGACAGCTCGGGGACTTGCTTCACTTCGGAGGTGAAAGCTTTGGATTCCTGGATATTGCTCTACTTCCCTATTACTGCTGGTTCTGTTCTTATGAATCCTGCGTTGAATTCAGCATTGAAGCTGAGTGCCCCAAGCTGATGGCCTGGATTCAAAGGTGCCAAGAGAAACAAAGTGTTTCGAAATCTCTCGTTGACCCACTCAAAGTTAATGACTATGTTCTGCAATTAAAAAAAAAGGAAGTAGTGGTAGAATGGACAACTTGATGGCATCTACCGAGTGGCTGATTTTGAGAATCTTTTCTCCATGAATTTTTCTGCTTGTTTAAATAACACGAGAGCCTATTTATTAATAAGGTTTCTGAATTGTATTAGAGTTATTAAAATTACTAAGTTATTAGTTTGAATTAAATACTAGAGATGTCTTTAAAATATGAGATTATAATAACAATACAATGCCATGGAATATATATATATAAGCTAAAAACAACAAATATGAGTTTGAAATTTGGAGGTCAAGAAAGGCGTCAGAGCATACTTTTTGCACAAATTTTTTGTTTTTTTAATATTTTGTTGTTGTGCCACAAAATTGCAAGATGCTATCAGCTATGCACTAGGAATAATGGTTGCCATGTACGTTTATGATCCATTTTGGTAAAACGCATCATCATCAAGTCTTGAGGCCTTTTACAATTCTAAGGTTTGGCTGCAAAAAGTTGCGAGGTATTAACTGCTCAAATAAAAAGCAATCCATGATTACATGAGTTTTTCTATGTATATAACATTCATTTCAAATGTTACCTTAAGACTTTAAATAAGTGTGGATGATGGGAAAGCGTCAGGAGACACCAATAAATACCATCAATTAAATGTCAAATTGCATGATTATATAAAGCGTCGTCATTAAGGACATCACAAGAAGTCACTGAGCAGTAATAAAAGGCCAAAGAATCAAATATGAGCTATCATGTAAGACCATTAAAGATCGAAAAGAAAGAAAAAAGAAATAATTTTGGCTTGAAAGCATTTTTAAAAGCTAAAGATCAATGGACCAAATCCAGTGCCAAGTGAATACACCGTTCTTGCAAAGTAGTATACGACTAAAGAAATAAAAGAAAAAAAAAACAGAAAATTTCTCATTGTCAACCCAATTTACAAAATTAAAGTATTTTTCTTTGTCGCACAAAATTTTTGACACTTGCATTGATTTTTTACCAGATAAAAATCCATTAGAGTTGTACTTGCTAATTTTCAATTTTTGAATATCAAACAGCCATACCAGTGTAAGTCTTCCGGGTGTGAAGCCTACCAGACCTTCGGACAGCAGATCTATCAGGACCTTCAGTAACTTTCTCATCATGTCTAGATGATATGGTTGTGGAACTCTTATTGGCTGCTGACATTAAAAGCTGATTGCTAGTTTCACCGTCAATAAAAGAATTCGATTCCGGATAATCTTGCTGCTTGTTCCAAAGATTCCTTGATTTACTTCTAGTAACAACGCCTTTACTATGCAAAAGTTTTGCATTAGTTCCATCCACTTGAGAGTTTGCTGTCACATTTGGACTTTCATTTTCCAATTTTGAATGGGCTGCTGCTGGAGCATTGCCCTTGATTCCCAGGATATCATCCCAAGTTAAATTCTCAGAATCTTCGGGAAGACCCATAACAAGATCACGTATCCTTATTGATGAAAGATTATCCAAATTAAATGGAAGGAAAGCATTTGCATTGGCGCCTGCAGAGTAGTTGAGCTCAACAAAACCAGGTTGTGTAGTTGTAATATTCCCTTTACCAGATTCTTCACCGTAACATCGAGTGACACATTCCTCCCAATTATATGGAAACCCACGTTGGAAAAGATCACAAACCTGCCATTATTACAGTTTAATTTGGTTCCTTTCAGCTTTTTTGAATGGTTCCATCTAATGTTGATTCTTTAAATATGCTAAGAACTTCATCAAGTAAAGAATTCAATTTCCACCTGATGAAATCAAGGTGTGTAATTTCTGCATCATTATTCCACAAATTAATTAAATGTGGATTGCTTATGAGACAACAGACAACCTATGGAACATGAAGAAAGATATCATCCATACCTTACATGGGAATCCATTTTGAAGTGTCTGTAATCTATTTATGAGGCCACTGATTACAATTGTGATGCCATCTTTGGTCTCGAGAGTAGTGACATCAATTCGCTTGGATATTGGTGCAGAGAAAAATGCTCTCACTCCTAACCTCCTGTGGTATGAAAACCAGCCAGTAACAAACAAACACTGAAATGCTTACAATATAGAAGAACAACCCTCAAACAGATTGATGAAGCTATATAAATAGAAAAGCTTATATAGCCAAACTAAGAACCACCGGTGCATGAGAAATTTAGAAGGATGCCATGTAATATCTAGTCTAGGTGTGTCATCAATTAAAACAATCCAATCAATGTCTAGGATGCATTACAAAATCTAGAGCATAAAAACGTAGATGCCAATAGTGACCAAATTATCATTAGTGAGAAGTAATTATTTCTTGTAGACATCCCAGAACACAGTAAGAGATGGAGTTAAATTATCAGGTCATAGATTAAAATAAAAATAAAAATAAAAGATGCATATCCAATGGGCAGTCATCAACTTGGACCATGCGTGAGCAAAATGTGAGATTCTATATGGAAGCCTCAACTTGCTCAAAATCCTTAATGGGTTCTTATTTCTATTAACAGTCTCACATAAATTATATGTTTGAGAAATTCCACAACATATGCTCTTAGTCTTACTAGAAGTTGAAGATAGAGTTGGCTAAATTCCTGAATTCCAACTCAATAGTGGCATTAAAAAAAAAAAAAAAAAAAAAAAGGCCCTTGCCAATTAAATTAATTTTGACCAGAGAAGGACTTCAGTTATCATAAGGGAAAAGAATGAAAGAAGATATAATAAAATCTTACTCTCTTGAAGCAAAGCCAGCAACAGCAATCCCATTATAGCCCTCCGCCTTAATTAACCACCAATCGTGCAATGTCACCTGCAACATTAGTTAATAATTAAAAAATAAAATCAACAAACAATTATCTACTTCAATGACACCACACCATGAACAAGGGCCAAAAACAAAAAACAAAAAGATAAAGAGGTTAAACCTTCCTTACAGATTTGAGAGATAGAGAAGAGGCAAGAATAATGTTTTTCCGTTCAGATTCAGAATGTTCAAATGACGTGTCTTTCTGCTTCTTCTTCATTCTTAAACCCTAGGTTTGCAAGCGCAGGATAGGAAAAAAAAAATAGTAAGGCAGAGTGCGGGTCGCCGGCGTCGGAGAAGATGGTGCGTTCTGTTACAACACTTGCAGCCGATTCCCTCGATTCGTCGGGTTTTCCGATCATCGAAAAACTTCACTCCGTTTTGGAAAATCGATCACCCAAATATGCTATGAGGGACTCCAAAAGACATTTTAGAATTGGGCCAATGAAAGATTTGGATGCTTAAAGTGGTGAAGTATATTTCCGGGGTCGGTCGGTCCATTCTATCAGGATGCATCCGATTTAATTAATTTAATTAAATTTTTTTTAAAATATTGATTAAAATAACTTTAACAATAAAAATATATTTATAATAATTAAAAATCAAAAAATAATTTTAATATTGATATAAAAATAATTAAATCAATTAATAATTTAATTTAAAATTTAATTAATATGACTGATCAATTAAATTTAATTTTCAAAACACAACATAGACAGAAGTTTTGGTAAATTTTAAGTTTTTTTTTTATTTGTTTGGGGTTTAAAATTTTTAGAAAATTTGAATTTCATGTTAATGTAAAATATAACCATAAAAATGCCTAACAGTTAGGAGATTTTTGTTATTTATTTTATTAATTACAAAAGAATTAAGTATATGATTTTCTATATAGCATTTTCTAGATCAACTTTCTAATCCTATGCAGCTCAACTTCCTTTTAGAATTACATGATATTTATCTCAATTTTATAGTATACAGATTTAGCTATACTAGATATAGTATTTTAAGTTGTACACTAAGTTAATTAAAAAATATATTCATAATTACTAATATAAAATTATTATTATGTCTATAACTGTTTATATTTTAAATATTATTTTATTTTTTATTAAATATAAATTATGCATGTCAATATCCAGTGTCACAAAAGAATTTTCTGACAGAATTGATTAGTTTTCTTCTTGTGCCAACAGAATTAAATTGTTATAACCAACAAGTTGATCCGCACATAGGTTCCATAAGATGGTCACTGGCTAACCATAGCAAAAAATTTTAGTACCTACCACAAAATTGTGTAGATATCAGATGGTACGTCTTTCTGATTATATTACACATGATTAGAATCACCAATGATATTATAGAGCAACTATATATATAGGGAAAGAGATAAAAATTTATTTTCTCTTAAAAATCACATTCGAGTGAATAAAGAAATAAATTCCCTTAATTATTTCAATAAATAATTATAATTATCCTCACTTTGCAGTTTTTCATTATATGATAGTACGATTAAGTTTTTATTTTCTGCATGATATCATAAAGATTCATCTAAATGTGCTGATTAAATTACAGTTAAAAGCTAAACTGATGGAGGACGGAGATAATTCACTCAATTATTGATATCAACATTGATTGGTAATGTTGCAAGAGAACGATGGGCACATAGAAGAAGAGAGGAGGAATATAAGAGAGATGCATGCACTTGTAGCTAAAGCAGTGCTTTCGGTTTTCATCATAAAAGAAAACCAACACCCTCCTTAATTTTTTCATTCATTATCAATCACATCTATGGATAAATTTATATACGGGTACATGTTTATTACCTTCTCTTAGGTGATAAAGATGTCACAAGATAATCATGACAACGACAGACCTGAATCTGAGATCATGCTGATTAAAAACCGTAGGCTAAATAATAATTAGATCAACTTGTTCTAGCGAGGTAATGGAGAAGGAAAACGAAAATTGATAATCTTTTGATTTGGATCTTTGTTTGTAGGGCTGCCAAATGAGAAGGGTAGTTGCCGAGTTAAGGTTTCTTTTCGAATCTAACTCACATCATCAGTTATCTCCAAAACAACGAAATGCTGCCTTATTATAACTCTAACCAACTGTATGTAAGGTTTCTTTTCTTATCTGAGGCATGTTTCTTTTCTTATCTGAGGCATGCATTATTATCACAATATAGGCAATGAAATGGACAATAAATATACATTTAATTGCTCATTCAAAAATAACTATACCAATGAAGCATTATCATACTATTATATACATATATATATATTACGTTATGATAATAATTTTTATTAACATAGTGAAAGTTAGAAAATAAGAAAGTTACCATGAGTAGGAAATTGTGCTCAATCATTTGGCTTCCTGATAGACCAAAAAAAAAAAAAAGAAAAAAAGAATTACCAGCAAAACTATGTGTCGATATACGAGAATATTTTTGTCTTCATCTTTTTCAATCAATTTACTAATTTACACAAACACTTTCCCAAAGACATACAGAACTGTGTTGTACATATGAAAGCAATTTAACTAGTTCTAATGTTTCTTCTTGAAAAAGTAAGTTCTTATGTCCTACTCATTGGGTGGCCTATATTGGACCTCTCTATATATTATCCAGCTTAACATTCCATTGTCTTGCGCTAAGAGCCTAAGTCCTAAACCACTAATATCCATTGGATCATTGCTAAAATAACCAGTTTTTGGGTCATAAAAATTAACTATGGCTATTGGAGGAATTAGCAATCTTTTCTTTTCTCTAACCCTTCTTCTACCTCTTCTATGTCTAATCTTCAAGCGCTTAACATCTTCAATCCCACCACTTCCTCCTGGTCCATTTCCATGGTCAATCTTGGGAAACTTTCTTCAATTAGGAAACAAGCCCCACATAGTTCTAACACATTTTGCAAAGAAATATGGGCCACTCTTTTCACTAAAACTCGGAACCCAACTTGTAGTGGTAGGATCATCACAAGTAGCAGCAATGGAAATTCTCAAGACCCATGATAGAATTCTGTCAGGAAGATATGTTCCTCATACGGCACCAACCAAGAATCCAGAACTTAACAAGCTATCACTTGGATGGATAGAGGAGTGCAATGGTAAGTGGAAGAGTTTACGTACTATGTGCAAAAATGAGCTATTCTCATCCAAAGCGCTACTATTCCAAGCCTGTAAAAGGGAAGAAAAGGTCATGGAAATGGTTGGATTTATCAAGAACATGGAAGGGAGGGAGGTGAAGGTTAGAGATGTGGTAATGGTCACTGTTTTTAACATGTTAAGTAGTATAATGGTATCAAAGGATCTTATGAGCTTGGATAGTGAAGCAAATGAAAATGGAGAGATGAGTTCACTTCTTGAAAGAATACTTGAGCTGGCTTCCACTCCAAATATTTCTGACTTATATCCAATTTTGGGTCGATTTGATATACAAGGTTTGCAAAAGAAAATTGTGGAATTGCACCAGAGGTTTTTTGACATTTGTGATGCTATTGTTGAAGAAAGAAGACAAGAAAAAAAATTAAGTGGAGATGTTTCAAGACAAAAGGACTTTCTTGACACTCTCATTGACAATGGTTCATGCAATGATCAAATCAACGTGCTACTTCTGGTTTGTGCACTCTCTCTTTCCAATATATAAATGCTATTGGTTAGTAATTTAAGTACTTCAACTCCATCCCCAAAAGTATGTTAAGCTTTGCTCTCGACACCAATGCGGTGAAGAGTGTTTTGAACACAATATTCTAACATCTAGGAGTGTAGGATAACTTAACTGCCTATTTTTTTTTAAAAAAAAAAAAAGAAAAATAAACAATTAATTGTTTACTTAGCTCCATTTATTTCAAAAAAATAATTTATTTATAAAAATATTTTCTAGAAAAAATATTTTATAAATAATATATTTCTGATATTTGGAATACGTTATAAAATATTAATTTTCTTTTGATTTATAAGATTATAATAAAATTTAAATCACAAATATAAAAATTTTTGTTAATCTCACAAATTGCTAGCATTCATTGTCAATCGGTAGCAACCGATAATAGGTGTTAACAACTAAGGATAACTTACGATAATAAAAGTATGAGTACGTATGATTTATTTTTTTTATTTATATGAGTTTATCAAAATCTAAAAAATGATTTTTTTTTAAAAAAAATTATCTAGAAAATTTTTTCTATTTATCAATTTCTAATCATACTAAATAAAAAATAATAAACGAAGACTTATTTATCTTTTTCTAGACAAAATTAATTTAATTTGATTTTATGTTATTGAAAATTTTGAACCAAATAAATCCAATTGATAGAATGCTAACCACAGCTAATGAGAGACTTTTTCATGGTTATATATAACTTGCATCTTACTAGTTAGCAAGTAACAATCTTAATTTGGTTACGAAATTTCAGGAGCTTCTATCAGCTAGCACTGACACCAGTAGCACAACAATCGAGTGGACAATGGCAGAACTGATCAAGAATCCCAAATGCATGAAGAAAGTACACGAAGAAATCTGCACAAAAGTACCGCAAGACACATTACAAGAATCCCATATACCACAACTAACATACCTTCAAGCTTGTGTTAAAGAAACATTGAGGTTGCATCCTCCCGGACCATTTCTTCTACCTCACCGTGCAACTGACACATGCCAAGTGATGAACTATACCATTCCAAAGAATTCACAAGTGTTGGTAAATTTTTGGGCAATTGGAAGAGATCCAAAGTACTGGGAAGACCCTTTAGTCTTTAATCCAGACAGATTTCTTAACTTGAACTTGGATTTTAGAGGTAATGATTTTGAGTTTATACCCTTTGGCTCAGGGAGAAGAATATGCCCTGGTCTGCCCATGGCTGCAAAGCAAGTTCCACTGGTAGTTGGCTCTTTGGTCCATTACTTTGATTGGTGTCTTCCTGATGGAAAGGATTCTGGTGATTTAGATATGACTGAGAAATATGGCTTAACATTGAGGATTCAGCAACCATTAGTTCTCATTCCTAAAGTTAAAGAATGAGAATGAGAGAAATGAGTCCGGACTTTGTGTTATTATCATTCATGTTATTGTAATAAAATAATTAATCTTTAATAGTTTATCATAATAATATGTTACCTTGAGGCAGAGTACTATGATTAAGAAATCACATCACTTGCTAAGCAAAATCTCGACTAGTAATTCTCCTTCATTAAGATTAGGACCTTTTTATTTTATTTTTTTGATTAATTAGACTTGAGTGAAGTCAACAAAATTAGTTAAATTGACTCAAACAAGTGGATTATAGAATCAAAATTTTTTTATTGAGCACATGAAATATTAAAAGAAGAATAAATCATAAAAATTTTGAAATCATATTCAATAATGAGATTATGAGTTCAAATCCTAATGGCAGTCAAATTAAGAGGAAAGAAAATAATAGATAATATGAAGGAGAGGAAGTATTTAGCAAATGAAACCTGTAATCAGACCAATTTCTAGTTGAATTTTCTAAGCAACCAACAATAAATCAAAGCAGAAATAATTATGAACAAATGAAAACATTAAATAAAAGCATAATCTTCTAAAAGAATATAATTTCAAGTGAATAAACATGACTTGGTTAGTTATGTCCAATGTTGGTCAAGTTGTGATATTTTCAGGAATGTCTGCAGAACATCCCAGTATGCTACCACCAACATCTGGGAATGTATGATAGCCTGGGAGGGCCTTGATTTTGCCCGTTCGATCAACTTCAACCGGATACTTGAGGAGGTAAGCCTTCATTTCTGTTACATTATCGTCTGTATATTGTCTCCAATTTATCTCACCAATGGACTTTAAGCGTCTTCCGCATTGCAGACTCTCTGGTCGTTCGAAACAGTCCTCCACACCTCCTATAAGGACATCCTATATCCATATATCTGTAGTCATAGCAAATGGCATTGGCATATAGTTCAATTTTCACTTCTTAATGCTTGTAAATAAAATTTTAAAAAATATTAGGGTAAGTTTTTCCTGTTATGGTAGAGGAATTACATTAAAAATAAAAATAAAAATAAAGGCTTAGTTAAGTCTCTTCGGAACGATTTTAAGGACTTATCAATCACATTCACCACGTTGGGTGATGGTGTATTCAAAAAAATTAATTTCTTTAGATGCTGGACCCAAGAATTGAACTCAAGCGGATGGGATTAGAATTAAATCATTCAAATAGAATAAATAAATGCATGCAATGATGCAAAAGCTTGCCTCCCCATGAGGAAGAGAGTGTTTCCTAGCCGCAGTGTACTGAGGCCGATATGCACCCATTGCTATTTCAGTGTCTCTAGTACCATCCATTGAGCGCTGGTTGATATTTGCAGATCCCAATAACACGTACTCATCATCTACTTTCCTTTGGAATGAATATAAATCATAAATCGTCTGTTCTTCTGGGTCAGTGTCTTTTTTAAGCAATAAAACAAAACAATTAGTTTGCAGACCAACTGGGTGAAAAAACAAAACACCTAGTTGAAACAGGAAACATAATAATTATTGAAGAGAGATACCTGAGCACTATTGCTGCAAAGTGGATTCCTATTTTTGGCATTTAAACTGTTTTCCCCATCAAACGCCTCGCAATTTCCAAGGCAAAATAAATTTAAGTAGTCCTGCGGCTCATATGTATTCTCAAGTCCAACTTCCACCAATGCCTTGTAAACTGTTTCATACATCATTTGCATTGTTTTTTGCTGCTCCAAGTAACAAATTACACTTGTGAAAAGGATGGACAAGCATGTGGTGTCATATAGGAGTGATACCTGCCAAAATAGCATCCTTTGTACAGGAGTGCTTGTAGGAACACCTTCTGGATACATTGGGATAAGAATATATGCGGAAAACCTCTCTTTTGCTCTAATTTTGTTAGCAATCTTAAGAGCAATTTCCATAGGGATTAAGTTGTTTGCACCTGCAGATAATAGCGACTCTGATAACAATGTATTTACTGATGCCATTATGAAATGAAAACAACAAGAGAAGTAAAAGAAAACTATGACTATGCAATAAAAGTAGTTTTTATCTTTATAATTTCACGTATATTCTGAACAAATTGACATTAACAAAACGTTGGCTATTGATTACCATACTCTATTCCTGACATTTGTAAAGTAGGATTGTTGTCAGTAGCAGAATATATGCATGACTAAATTTAAAGTTTAATATAAAACATTATAAATCCATTGAAAATATGAAAAAGATTGATCAAATACAATCCCAATTGGTGGCAGTCTTTTGTATCAGACATCAGCACCTTTGCCAGTCCCTTATATGTTATTATATTCAACATCTTGCACTGATGTGAGACATGAAATCCTATGACAATGTCCTTAGTACATATTTAAAACCTTTATCACTTGTTGAAGAGGACATCGCATGATAGAATTAAGCATGTATTCGAGTAAACATATTAATCATTAGGAATGTGATTTCCAGTAGACAGGGAAATTGCAACTGGAGAAATGATACCAAAAAATATCTCTCATGTTCCTTACCTATGTCTTTGTGAGAATCCCTGTTATACGATGATCCAAGAAAAATACTGGTTCTCAATATAGATGAAATGCTGGGCGGCACGAATGGCATGGACATATGCTTCATGAATACTCGCATCTATGAGTACATTTTTTCCAGATAGCAGGTTCTGTTATAATTTGATAAACATATTAGCGTACTAGTTTATTAGCCAACAAGATTCTTCAAAAATAAAACCGAGAATCAATGCTTATTCATGAAATGAAAGGAAATGGACCTCCAAATTAGAGTTTCTTACTTTGGTTGTTGCATCCTTGAGGTTATCTCTCCTTGGACAGAATTGGAATCTATAAAACAAAAAACCTTCTACTGAAAGGAAATTTAGTCAAAAACAGAAAGGGTATAGGGAATTGTAGATGAATAGCTCATGGACATCAAATATACCTGAACATGCCAAGTCTCAGGGTCATTATCATCTTGGCAGGAAGCTTCTGCCTTCCCAAGTATATCAGGAATCCTTTCAAACTTTAGTAATGCATCATCAAATGATGATCCCTTCAGTTTTTGAACCCCTTGAGTTTTCGAAGCCTTCAACCAACGCTCCTCGAAATTGGTCAGGATATCATAGGCTGCTGGACCATCAATTTTACTATGCATATCATGCCATGCTTGTCTTGGACAACCAGAATTAGGATTCTAATTAGTGACAATAGAAACAGGTTACAGAGAATAAGATTCCTCATTCTCAGCCTATATATCTTGTAATTTCAAGGGAACACGCACGAGGCTTGGGTAGAAAGATTTCCATTTCTAAGAGCAAAAAATCAAAACCTGACCAAGGCCTAAAATTAAGCCGAAAATCAAAACCTGACCAAGGCCTAAAATTAACGGATATGTAGGGTTATGATAGTCATCTTTGTGCACTGTTTCTAATGTCCTAAAAATAGGATGCTGCGGAGTATCATGTCTGCCTTTGCATATATCAAGGCCTCCAATAAAAGCTACAATCTTTCTTTTACCGTGACCTGCATCGGCGTCCACTACCACTTTTTTCTGATGAGGGGAACAGATTGTTCCAACTTCCTGATAAATACATATCAAAAGAACTGGAGGGTCAGATAAGCTAGCATTAGAACATTATATAATATACAGACATGATACGTGCAAGAAATAAAGCAGCAGCTAGCAATTAAAGCTAATGGGACGCAGGATTTTTTTATGATTCTGTGAGACAAATAGAATGTAGAATATAAAGAGCTTATTGAAGACTATGTATATCCAGCCTGCTTTTTCATAAAGCTTCCTTTTGAAGCAGATCGAGGGTATAGTAGCACTTGCACTGAAGAGTGCTTGAAAAACCGGCGTCTCTTCATCATTGGTGTTCATAATCCCCTCCTACATATCATAGAATTTAATCAAATACCTAGCACAAGCACATGAGAAATTTGGTAGTGTTCAATTATAAGTTAAAGAAGAGACTAAAAAACTTTGCTAGCCTGTTGGTATTGGAAGCCCAACACTTGGGAATTTCTGTGGGCTGGAAATCGCTTTTTAGAAATTGAATGTGTAGATTCTTTTTATTGTGAGACACACCCTTGTGAATTGGAAACCACATTATTAGGTTTATGAATTCTTAGAAATGGCACAGACTAAAGAGCAACATTGTATCTGATACGAATAAGTTACAGAGTTTCTTACTGTTTTATATCCCAAAATACTCCTCGAAGTAGGATTATCCCAGACAAGGAGCAGAACTCTCGCACCTTCCTGAGATTTAGATTTGAGAAGATCTCCTAATGTACAGTCCGTTCCATCATTGCCACCCCGAACCACTCTAACCTTACGATATATAGACCAGCCAGCAATGTAAACCAAACGTCGAGCCTGACTTATAGCATTAAAGATCTCAACCCAGCAAGTCCCATGCTCATATTGAACATTACCATCGAGCTCCACATTAGGAAGGGAACCATCATGAACATGACCATCTTGATAAAGATTAACTCTGCATCCTTTCCTAAGAGGAAAATAAGTACCAGGAATACCATTATAATCAGGACCTGAACCTACTCCATGCTTATAAATTGCCATTTGCTCCACTGGGGCATACTGAATTGATAAGCTCAATTCATCTCCAGCCTTGCAGGGCTTCCCATTGGCTCCAAGAATTGGGAAAGTGCCCTCGATTTTCATGCCAAAGCACAGCTGCTCTACAGGAATTCCCACAGCTCCCATAATCTGTGAGCCAACAACATCACTATCTTTGACCACAAAGTGAACCTCTGCAGCATAATGTGCAACAGGAATATTAAATTGCTGCATCCATTCTGGATTCTCTGTATTGCTAGTCACAAAAGTCCTACCAGCTACAGAACCAGCTACTGAAATAGTGACATATGGATCACTAGTTATCTGAGGTACACGCCCTTCAATTTTGCGGCTAACTTTGACTGAAAATATGGAGAACATGTCACCTAAGGTCTTATGAAACATCCATGTTTGGAAGGTTTTTAGCCTCCTTAACATATATCTAAAGTACCATGGAAAAGGAAGACTTTCATATTAGACCCTCTATTGGTCTTGAACGGTAACTCTTTTTGACTCTGAATATGATGTGAACCACCAAAGGAGAAGTTATGATCAACAACATTTTGAGCCATAACAGATGGAAAACAAGGCGAAATGAGCTCCAAATCAAAATTTGACAAGTACCCAGATGATAAAAATGTTGAAACAAGCTGGTGGTAATGTCTAGATTGGCAAAGAAATAGTACAAGAAGATTGAGATAGGAAAATGGAGGTTTTGAAAGGAATGGCGGGTGTATGAAGCAACAAAGAATGGAAAGAAAAAGTTGAACAAGTGAAAGACTGGGAATCCAAGAAGGAAAACACGAAGAAGAGAAGTGTAATGGAGTAATTTAATATAATAAATGACAAGATAGCTCGGAGAAGGCATAGCTTCCATTATTAAAACTATCACACGTCTGAATTGATAGGCAGATAGAGTTGACCAAGTGCAGGCAGGCCAAAATGAGAAGAGAGCTCACCTGGAATGGAAAATTCTGCACGTACGATGTGTGTGATTTACACGGGATGGATTTTCTAAAGAAAAAAAAAAACCTGCTTGGTACAAATAAGGATTATATTGATAAAATACAGCAAATGGGAGATTTAAAAAATAATAATAATTGTGTTTAAGTTAAAAGTAAAAATGTCCGAAAAAAGTATAAAATATTAATCAAATGATTTCAGCTTTGAACCTAATATTATTCATTTAAATGATTTCAGCTTTCTTTTCATCGTCAAAGAATATCAACGGTCAAATTTCTTCGCAAGAGAAAAAAAAATTTGATTATAAAAGTAAGGATGTCTTCATTTTGCTTGCAACCGGCAAGAAAAAACAAGAAATCAACTTGTTTTCTTTTCTAGAAGGTCTGCTTGTTTAGGTCCTTTTGGATATATATTAAAAAATTGCGGAACTTCAAAATTAATTCTTTTTTTTTTTTGGGCCGAAATAGAAATGCATTACAAGAGCATAGAGTTTAGAGGGGATTTGCAACCCAAGCAAAGTTCAGGCTTCCTTTGTTTAAGGTTCTAACTAGTCATCTAGCTGATTTGTTACATTTTTAGAGATATGTTTAATAACTACGCCACAAATTAAAGGAAGTCTAGTCCTTGCTGGTCCAGCAACTCCTGTACTTGCCAGGGAACCAGGTTCCCATTGTCCAAAAATAGATGTACAAAGGACTTCCGATCATAGCAAATAGCTACATTGGAGAGCTTGATCTGTGCGACAAAATCTATGGCTGTGAGAATTAGCTGGGCATCTACATGAAGAGCGGAGAGAGCAGGTTTGAAACAAGAACATCCACAATTTTCTTGCTCCTATTAATAATAATAATAGCAAAAATAGCCTGGCTTGTGTTAGAATTAAAAGAAGCTGCACAAAGAAGAACATACTGTAATGGAGCTTCCACCTCTTGATCCTGACACTCCTGCTGAAGAGATGACAGATTAGGATTGGAAATAGTAATAGATAAATATTCATTAGCTAGCCAATCAGCCCGTTTAGCAATATTTATCGCATCTATGTTTTCCTTTGCAAAAACCACTTTGTTGCGAGCAAGCGAAATGCTCCATAGAATATATCCTATCATAGTCCAGACTTCATGATTTGCTTCAAACTTCCATAGATTTTTCGGACTAACAAACCAATCCATAATGGAAGTGGAAAGAGGAAGTTGAGGAGAGTAATGTAGTAGCGAAGCAAACCAAATACCAAGTTAACCCAGCAAAAAGGACATGTTCCAACTTGAGAGATACCTCTTCTATTAAGAACGGTTCCACCTGGGATTCTATTTCTCAGTGCTTTCCACAAAAATATTTTCAGTTTGGGAGGCAAGTTGCTGTGCCAAAAAAACTTCCAAAAGCTGGGGTTGTTTCCATGAAAGGAAGAGGCACCTTGTTTCGATACACTCTCATTTTTCAATATTAGAAAATTAGCAGATTTTACAGTTAAGCGACCATGCCTATTTGGAGACCATATCCATTGATCATGCTTCTGAGAGTTTCCTAGTGGCGTAGTCTGAATAGCATAATCTCTTGAGCTGAAAAAAACGAAGCAATGTTAGAGCAGTCCCAGTTATTATTCTTAATAATGTCACAAACTCTAGAAGCATTGCGGTGTGGATTCCTAGGTGAATATAATTGGAACTTCGACAAAGCTAGGATCCAAGGCTGCTCCTACAGAAAAGTGGATTTGCTATCATTAATTTGAAGAAAAGCACCCGATTGAAGAACGTCTCCAGTTACTAGAAGGCTCCTCCACCCCTAAGAAGCCCTATGACCAGTTTTAGCCTTCCAAAAGGTTCCATTTGGGAAGTATAGAGCTTTCATTAACCTAGCCCATAGGGAAGTTGGCTGAGTGATAAGCTTCCATGCTTGTTTAGCTAACAGAGCTAGGTTAAATTCTTACAATTAATCTAAAACCCAATCTTCCCAAAATCTTAGGCATAGTAAGGGTGTTCTAACTATCAAGGCTTAATTTGGTAACATCTATATTTCGGTGCTTCCAGAATTTTGCTAATATAGAATTTAGCTTGTAACATATGGACTTAGGGAGGAGGAAACATGTAAAAGTGAAAGTTGGTATGGCAGTTAATAGGATCCCTAACATCACCTCTCTTCCGTCTTGAGACAAAAATAAATGGCTCCAATTTCCTGTTTTGTTCCTTACTCTCTGCACTTGTGTAATCGAATGTGTTTTTCCTACTCTATCCCCAAATCACTGGTATCCCCGAGTATTTATAGGTTTCATTTGAAGAAAATTCATGAATTGGTATGTAAGCTCCTGTGATACTAAAAATAAGAAAGGATTTATTGAAATTAAATAGATGTCCCGAAGCTTTCTGAAATTTGGTAAGGATGTGTTTTATATTAAATGCTTGCTGTAGAGAAGCATTTAAACACAAGAAGGTATCATCTGTAAACCAAAAAAAAAGGTGAGAGGGGGTGGCCTACTATGAAGTTTCACTTCTTGAATGAGATTATAGGATGTGGCATTTCGCAAGAGGCAACAAAGGCGTCAGTGATGAATAAGAAGAGATAGGGAGACAAAGGATCTCCCTATCTGAGACCCTTGGAAGGAGAAAAGAAGAGGTGACTTTCCCATTATATTAAATAGCCTAAGATATCGTTGTGACACATTGCATAATTAGATGAACAAAATGAGTATGAAAGCCCATTTGAATTAAGATAGCTTGAAGAAAGGACCAATTGACCCTATCACAAGCCTTGGAAATATCAAGCTTAATACACAGTTTAGCCTTACCAGGAGATGAAGATCTTTTAATAAAGTTGAGAAATTCATGCACAAGAATTCTGTACTAAAAGTTATAGCAATTAAAACTTCACTTTTAAAGTCGTAGGCCTCCAACCATTCTTTTGTTTTTGTTTTTGTTTTTTTTTCTTTTTTTCAGGAAAAGAATTCAATATTCTTTCCAGTTGTGAATTACGTTATTTATTTTCATGACAAGGAAACTAAACCCGCAGTTGATAAAGTGGGTTGCAGCCCAAATCAATGTTCAAATGAAATTACGTTGGCCCATAGCATAAACCAGCAAAATCCCACCGACGCAACAAACGTGCCAATAATAATATCACCAATTATATTAATTCTCAAATTGACCCAAAAAAAAAACCCCAATAATATTCCCAGCGTTGGTAAAGTATCCTTTATATTAAACTTTAACCCTATGTTTGGATGGAGTGTTTATAACATGGGGTGTTTATAATGAAATGGAATGGATTGGATTGGTTTAGAAAAAAATTTTATGTTTGGGTTGGAGGGAATAGAATGAAATGGTTTGAAAGAGTTTGGTAAACCCCCAAACCCTTCCAAACCATTAAAATGCAAACACCCCAAATTGGGGTGTTTGCATGGGTTTGAAAAAATTGAGCACCAAAATTACATATTTGCCCTTAATTTAAGATCATTTTGTCTTTTTCCCCTAATCCACAATATAAAAAAATTATAAAAAATTAATTGTTCACATTTTTTGTGAATAAAAATAAAATATAATTTTTGAATAATAACAATAAATTTCTATTTTAATATTAAAAATTTGATAAATGAAAAAATAAAAAGAAAATTATATTTATATGTATAAGGGTATTTTTGTCAATTTTAAGTTAACATTTCATTCCATTCCAATGCAAACAAACAAAATTAATTTCAAACCATTCCTTTCCATTCCTACTATCCCAAACATAAATATAATTTAACACTTCCTTTTCAAACCAAACCAATCCATTCCATTCCATTATAAACACCTCATCCAAACATACTGTAATTGTTCGAGTATTTACCTTTCCCTATGTATCAATATACAAATTGTTTGTATATTTGTCTATTTGCTGATTTTACATGTACATAGAATACAGATTTTTGTTTCTTTAGTATTTGAGTTGTCATCAACGTATTTTATCGATAGTAAGTTTTCTTTAGAAAGTTTTTTAGTTTTTAATAAAAAACCAATATTATTCTGCTTTATATTTTTATTTATTTTATCCTTCATTGTTAGAAGTATTTATTCTCTTTTTATAATAGTTTTGTAATTTGAGATTAATTGATTTAATAATAATATATTATTAATAGTCATCTTTCAAATATAATATCTTATATAAATATTAATTTTCATAGCACTATAATATTTTTATAATTGATAAAGATATAAAGAGATATCAAATTAGATTTATAGTAAATTTAATATTATAATTTTAAAAAATAATCAATATGCTACTATTAATTGTATTGAAAATCAATTTTACGGCATAGTTTTATGTTAACCAAGTTTGATTTTATTTTTTTTTATTTTAGCTGATTTCTATTACTTTTTATGATTTGATCTTTTTTTTTTGTTGATATTTCAAAATTAAATCGAATCAAATCATTCATTAATTTTGATTTTACCGATTCGATCGATTGCTCTAATCTAGTTTTGAAAAAATTGAGTTTAACACTGTCAAAACACAAAGAATATCAAATTTATTTTTATAAAATAAGGAATGAAGTAATATATTAAGATAAATTTAATGGGTGAAATCATAATTGATATTTTTAAGTATATCGTTGAACATAATTAATTTAAATTAATCAGTAGTATTTTTATCATTATTTATTGGCAAAATTTAGAATGGACAATAGTAAATTAATTAAGGATTAACAATATCTTTAATGGTAATTTATTATTGTATAATAAAAAATATTTTTATTGGTACATAGTAAAAAATTTTGTTTAATTTCAATAGACCTTTCATAATTTTATTTTTTATAAGCATTAATGATTTTAATTTTTTTTTCTTTTAATGTTAGCTAATTTAACAGGGTGTATGGACAAAGAGTAAAATTTAGCTCTTTATAAACTAAATCTTGTATTTTATATGTAAAAAATAAATAATTTATTAGACCCTTATTTTATAATAATAAAGTGTAAAATTGGCTAATGAGAATAGAGAGTAAAATTTGGTTCTTTATAAATCAACTTTTTATTTTATATTTAAACAATAAAAATTTACTTAACTCTTATTTTATAAAATGACTTTTACCATAAAAAGTTTGACATAAATAAAAAGTAATTTGAAAATACTATTAGAGGCTAATCTTGTTAATTGTGATAAATTATTGTCAGTATAAAATATTTTCAATATTGAAAATAATTTTTTAACTTTGAAGCCATCTTTAGTATATTCTACCAGTGATAAAATTATTTTCTTCTCATTTTTTACTATTTTTCAAATAAATTGGTTTTTTTTATCCTATTTTGTGAAAAATTATTTAGTGATCCTGAAATACTTGAATATAGTGCTCTTTGTACATATAAATATATGGAGTCCACCTATTAATATAGAGTGTGGATCTCTTATATTTGTGAGATAAGGGATACTATTTTTTAATATTTCAGAATTATTGTATAATTTATTTTATTTTATTAATTTATCTTTATTTTGTATGTTTTTTGAGAGTTTTTATTTAGATTTATTATTTTGTCTATTTATGTGAACGTTTTCATATATTCTTTTGAGAGTTTTAATCTACTATTGGTGTCGTCTCTCAAATCTATTATAAAATATTATATGACTTTTAATTTATATCATACTATAGTAGTATATCCAATAGAGATCTCTGCCGTTGATAAACTCTATAATTATTAAAGATATAAAATTATTTAAAATGATTTATAGTAAACACAAACCATAATTTCAGAGTTAAATTTGTCATTTAATATTCTACATTATAAGAATACACACACATATATATATAATGAAAATATTTTTATTATTTAATTTTTTTTAAAAAAAAGCATTTTTAATAAGTAGCAACAATGTGAATGCACCCAGTTAAGTGGCATTCAACATCTGCAAATTAGACGGTGGACCCTGGATTATGAAACTTGGTGGCCCAAGTGTCCAAAACGTAAAATCTTTTTATATAACATGTGCAACAAACGAAAAAGAACAACGGACGAAATGAAAGTGGTGCACTTCCTTTTTTTTCTTTTTTCATTTTTTTATAAATAAAATTTTTGTGTGCTTTTATATATTATAATTTTATCTATTATATATAATTACATTAATATAATATTTAATTAGATTATCTTATATTATTATATATAAATTATTATATTATATATTATTTATATCATTATATAATTTATAATTATAACAATATTTTTAATAAATATTTTTATCATAAATATTGTTACTACTTTATATTTATTCTTTTTTTTATTGAGTTACATTATTTGAACATTTATGTGCATTTGTGTTGTGTTATAAATATATTAAGTACATTTATACTGTGCTATACATATATTAATATGAAAAAACAGATATATTAATTTGAAATCGTAGCACATAGATTTGATATGAATGTACATTAATATTATAGATGAGGTACACTAATTTTGTACTATAAGTACATTGGTATTATATTATAGGCATATTTTTGTCTTATTTTCAAGTATATTATTATTACTCTAGATGTAAAAAATTATTATTGAAGGTACACTGTTATTGTTTTATAAGTATATTGATATTGTACTATAGGTATATCATTTTTTATTTTAGATACATTATAATTGCTTTAGGCCATTGTTTTTATTGAAGGCACACTGTTGTTAATTTATATGTATCTTTGTTTTAATTTTGGTATTTATCTTAAATTTTTAAATTATCAAGTTCATTTATTTTTAAAAATGGAACTTATTTAATTTTATATAGAAATAAAATTTTTAAAATTAAAATTAAATCAAATTAAATAATAATAAAACTCTGAATTGAATTAATTAAAAACCGCATCAATTTATTTTAATTATAATAATATAGAGAAAAATCAATAAAATAAGAAAAAAAAAAATTTAAGTGTGAAAGTTGCAAAATAGTTATTCTAGGTACAAGTCATTTTAGGGTGTCATTGTGACACCCGACCATTTTATAATTTTGACCCTTAAATTTCTATCATTCAATCATGATTGTTGAATTTTTTTATTAAATAATTGAGGTTAATATTGGTATTTTATACTATCATCCTTCAATACTGTTTCAAGGCAAATTTTCAGACATCTCTTCCCTTTCAAAGAATCTAATTTCTTCCTCTCTACTCATCATTCAAACTAATCTCAAGAATTCCACAATCACATACTACACTTCAACTGGGTAATCCAATTCAACAAACAAAAAAGGCATCTAGGCTATTCTTTTTGCAAGGGTTTAGGAGAGAGTCCAAGTCCAACTTCACAAATATAACAACTAATAAAAATCAACAAACTCTTGTTGTACATTTTTAACCATAATTTTTATCTATTTCTCATAATCAAACAAATTGACAACTCGAAAGGCATGCCATCCCATATATACCAAAAATCACATTTTAAAGAATTACCTCAAATTTAAATCAAATATTTATTTTCAAAAATCAAACAATTTACCAAAAAACTATTTAATATTGTTCATCAAAAGTACCACAAGAAAAAGAGAGAATTGCAACATAAAGACTAACCTGAATTGAAGGGAATATAGTGCAAAACACCAAGTAACATTATGAGGATTCTCAATCTCATTTACTGTTTCAATACTGTCCATACTAACTCCAAATGGACTTGACAATGACTCGACAGTATCTCCTTCCTCCATCACATAATTCATCAAGTAATTCCACAACCCATTTGAATACCTATAAAACAACGTCATTGGATTAGGCAGGAAAGCAAGTCGATCACAGTGTCATACGCATAACCTCGATGGATTTCACAATGCCTTATGTTAGCTTACCTATCTAGGAAAATGGTGGCATCTCGAGGAAGAGGTCGACGAGGACAAAATTGCAGAGGGATAGATGAGAGCTGGAGGATTGAAAAGGTCAAGAAAAGTAGAGGAAGAGAGGGGAGAAATGTTGGGATTTTTGTCTTGGAACAATATTAAAAGATGATACAATAATATCAATATTAACCTAAATTATTTAACAAAAAAGCTCAACAATCAGGATTAAACGATAAAGATCTAATGGTTAAATTATAAAATGGTGGGGTGCTGTAATGACACCCTAGAATGATTCTACAAATACAGATATTTTTTTTTTGAAAGCCCCAAATACATATCTAATTGAACGTGTCTAGGTGTACATATGTGATAATTTTAGTTAAAGTGCAGGATGCATAGCAGATTTGGATTCAAGATATAAGTATCCTTGAATGTCTACCACTTCGAATTGAACCGGCCATTACCAGAGGGCCCCAAAATTACTGATCTAATTAATTTTCCACTTTACCCTATCATTTTTCCTCAACCGAATTTTGTTCTTGTTAGGAAATATTTTTAATTATACACCTTTGGTTTATTCTTCAATAATGAAAGCGAAATCAGTCTTTCTGATAAAAACGTGAATTTTGTGTTCTAATTTATGATAGCTTTTTTTTCCTTCTCTTTGATTACTAAAAATAGCTGTCACTTTAGCACCTCCGGTCCCCTCCTTTTGGTTTATCTACTAAAAAGAACACACCCAATTTGCTGCCGAATGTTGAATTCCTTTCGTAGACTTGTCATTACCATCTGTGTTTAATTGATGATGACGGACCGAAAATGCAGAAAGAGGCTTTGGGAATTTGCCGTAGCCTGTTGTCTTGTACTGAAAGAGAGGCCCACTAATTATTGGGCTACTTCACGTTGCACTTATTCAGTTGTCTTGTAAATATCTATAGTAATAGGGAGAGACGGGTTGGGGTTTTGACAGCAAGTCAGAAATATGTAATATAATGTGAAATTAGGATACAAACAGAGTAAGAATGAAAACAGAGATTACCCTGTTAAGGATATGAATCTACAAACTTATGTGTAAGCTATATCACATTTCCTGCAGTTTTGGTTGTCAGCAATTGATATATATATATATATATATATATATATATACTCTCAAGATCACTTCAACTTATGCATTGCTTCATCTAAAATGGTTTGTCCTTTGTCTACCTCTTTCGCTTCGACTTCAATGATGTCGCAGATTGAGAGTTGCTGTGCCAGTTTCGCTTCCTTTGGTTGATGAACCAGTTGTTGATCTGCTTTAGTTGCAACCCTGTTTCCTCGACAAGTTTTGCCTTGTCATCTTCCTGCGTTTATCATGTGCAACTAATTTTATCAACCCAATTCAGCTCTCATCTTATTTGGAAACATTTTTCTTTTCATGCTATGATTGTTAAAGAAGTTGGAATTGTTGGTTGGCTGCTTACAGTTGGGTACGGCCACTTTGAGTGTTGCTGCCACCAATTTTTTAGCACTGTGGTGGTGTCTCCTGGAAGTTTTCCAGCCCTTCTTTTCCTTAAGATTTCCTCCCTGACATCTTCAATTCTTGATTTAAAACCCTGCAATAAATTTTTTCTTTTGATTAGTTAGACTCTGATTAGGATGGAAATTCCAAGTCCTTTCGATTGCCTGAGCTAGCACTATTAATATGAGAGTTTGTTTATCTCAAAACGTACCTGCTTTAGTTCAATCTTCAATTCCTGACGAACTCTCTCCATCAGGGACCTCTCAGATTCTGTTGGAAGCAGAGGACCAAATCCCATGAGGTCATGTCCATCACCACTGGATTGATCCAAAGAGAAATCCATTTGCAAGTCATCCTCATCATCAGACATGGTTGCACCTGTGCCTTCTTCTAGAGTTACTCCTGAAACAGAGACATGGAAATGAAAGAGAGCCTCACTCACCACTTTTGTCATAAAAATTCCAAAGCCTGCACTTGACAACTTATATTTCTCCACTCTTAAACAAGAAAAGATGGTAGTCCACATGTACAATGATTTCATTTCTTCAGTGCTTGTTGAATTGGTAGGATTCTTCCCTCATTACCTTCCTTGATTAAGCCCTTGAAAAGTCACAACAGAAAACAAGCATGTTTTCCTCCAACGTATAAGGGTCATGCCGAATTGCCTATTTTAAATTGGGCTGAGCTCAAGTAATTTTGGGCCTCAAGCTAGGGAACTTTCAACCATCACTGGCTCACCTAGAAGACCCACCCAAAGATGGCCCTTTGTTGCATATATATATATATATATATATATACATATATATATATATATTTTCTAAACAAGACAAAAAAGAAAAATTTCAAGGAAAGGTACAATGCCTTTGAACCCTAACTCATGTGTGATGTGAGTACTGTTACCAAAAGTGCATGCAGGAGCTCATTATCTATCCATGACATATCAAGCCTCTCAATGATATAGTGTAGCGCATATAATATTAATGAGAGCAACATCTCTCAATTGCAAAAGTTAACAATGGCAAAGAGTTTGAGTAAACAACTATCACAATAATGAACTATGAGTGTGAGGTTGCTCAATATATCTATTTTTTTAATATTAATCCAAAAATATTTATCAACAAATTTGATAAATTTATTGAAACTTATCATTTATTTTCTCTTAATAAATTTGAATTAGAAATAATAGAAAATAGTATACTCTCTTGAAGTCTTGCCACTTGAGTCATTATAATTGATAGCTATCATTCAAATATGGAATAAAAACCTATTTTCAGAATTTTCAGAGCTTACTAATTAGACATTGCTTGTATGAAACCTTTCACTAGAAGTCCTAATTATTAAGGCTTGATTTGTTTCATAGAATACATATATTGTTTTCTTCTTCTTCTTCTTTTTTTTTTTTTTTTTTTTTGGGGGGGGGGGGGGGGGGTGGTATTTGAGAAGTGTCAAAGAAAAAAAAAACTTACCACAAAAATTTTTTCCTATAGTACGAAAAAAAAAAAAAAAGTCATTCTCTAAATTTTTAAGAATTCAGGAAAATAAAATAATATATAAAGCAATGGTATAACACATATGGGTGTTTGGCAGTCTGTTACCAATCCTAGTCAGAAGAATACATTACTTCTTAGTAATTTCTCATATTTAACTACTTAAAAAAAATAGAAGTTTAAGCAGGTCTAAATTATATTAGCATAAACATTAAAATAACTTTTCTTTACATTTATAAACAATTTCATCTTACTCTTAACATACATATATATATATATATAAGGTAATGTTTATCTTTGTCTGCAAGGATAAGCTCCTTTTCTAAGTTAGGCTTCATCCTCCCTCCTCAATGAAGCTGACAACCAATATCACAATACTGAAGAATATTATCCAACACAAGATTGATATAAGGCAAAGATCTTTCATTTTTTCTCGTTAGAGTTTAGCATTAGGCGCCACTCAGATTGCAGATATCATTTTAATACATGAACAGCTAACAAATCCAATGGTAATGGTAATCAACTCCATTAAAGTGGCCCGTACTCAGTGATAATGTTACATTTTTTATTCCACTCTATAAATAGAAATGAATTCTACTGTATCAATAGCTCTTGCATTAAAAAAGTTGAGATTTCCTAAGCCACAGGACTGTCACAAACAGCTCAGAAAAATGGGGAGCATTACTGCTTTAGCCTTAACAAAATTGTGTAGTGCGGGTAAGGCATGCAAGAACCAACTTCCTTAGGGTCTATTTAAATCCTATAAAGGACTAGGCAGGACAGACACCATACGCTCTATGAGTACAAATTCTTGACTCATCAATTGTCCTTCCTATCCATGATTACCATATTAATGGGCACCTAATATCTCATATTAATCGATTAATACAAGAGCTTTGTTAGAAATTGAGATGGTAATGACCCTCTATTTCAGCAATCTATCTCTCTCTCTCTCTCTCAATTCATTTAACTTCAAGTAAGACTCACACCATATCTAACAATCTTGAAAAGAAATCTTTAATACCATTAAATTAAAGGCCTGTTAATTCTCTTTTTTTCTGTTCTATTATACTATTATCCATCAAAATTCAGGTAATTGTTACAATTTTTTTTTTTTATAATTGAATCGAAAGTAAATCATTCACATTGAAAAATTATATGCATATTCTAAAATTTGATACCTAATCAATGAAGTGGTGAGGAAAACTATTTGTCCCCTAAACCTTTAAGACTGGTCTCTAACAAACCTTTAAAAATGGAGAAACCAACAGACAAGGTGCATGCATTATTTGACAAAGCTAGACTAGAAGTAAAATATAAAACACAGTTCCAGAATCCCAATATTCCAAATGAAACCTTATCGGTGGTTGGGGCTAGTGGCGGTGGAGATTCCTTCCACCGAACTAACTAACAACTCTCTCCAACTATAGTTTACTATTAAAAATTTTCTCTATTGGTAGGTCCCTGTTGCATTGCTTGTTCACCTCCCCGATGGCTTATTCTTCAGATTACTAGAAACTCACAAGCTATTCTTATCTTTCTCCCTACCAAACTCATTATTCATCAAATCGCAAACAAACAAGAAAAATATTACATGAAAACTTCCATGGCGTGCATTTTTGTAATTTCTTTAAAATCAAGCTTCTAATAATAATTAATTTTAATGTCTTATACTTAAGCCTGGCTAGAACACATCATAAAAACATATAACTGTTGTGTCCCAAACAAGAGGAAAAGCCTTTTTCCTTTTTTCTTGAGGGCATTTAGGTCTTAATTTCAAGTGATAGAAATGTATTCTAAAGAAAAAGGTGACAACTAATTTGAAGCGGTTAACCATGGTATACATGAGAGGAAACATACAAAAAGGGAGGACACACCAGTAAGAGCTTGTAAGGTATTCTCAATTTCCCGGCAGGCCATGACTGCTTCAACGGCATGGACTCTGACATGTTGCTGAAGTTGGTCCTTAAAACTACACAATACTATCAAATACTGCGCCTGCAGCAACAAACCGCACATACCCATCTCTTAAAAAT